>VZTL01076903.1:11511-28239 GCA_013400535.1 Scopus umbretta | reverse complement strand
ATATATATATATATACAGTTATAACTTAACTAACATGTATGAAAGTGAGGCACCCAAGACATTGGATCATGCTGGAGCTAATCCATAGAATTTTTTCACATGTATGTACAACTGTTAACTATAGGGGACCCATTTCTGCTTGGATTAAAATAAGAATAAATGCTAAAAAATGAATTACTATAATTCTGGGATCCTGCTTGCTGAAATATATTTGCTTTAGCTGTCACTCTGTCCCTCAGTGCTGAGGTGGAAAAAAATCCTTCCTCAAGCTAAAAAAGCAACATTTGAAAGTGAGGGAAAAATACTTAGCGAAATGTTAATAGCGCTGGCGGGGAATATATTCCAAGAGGACACATAACTGAAGGAGTAGGTGGTAATAAAAAAATTATGAAATTCATGTAGACCTTTTCATTTAAATGTAATGAATTCTCAGTATTAGAACTACAAGTAGAATCTAAGTGATTAGTAGAATCTAATCTGCATGTAAATTACTTATCTATGTAGGCCAGGGGTTCCTACAGCGCAAGTCAAAAGACACTAGTGTCCTCTGCAGCTTTTGAGATCTGCAAAGAAAATTGTTACGTCTGCTGAAGACAAACATAATGTGTTGTGGTTTTTCTTGCTACATCCTCTCCTCTGCAGCCTCAGTCCGCATCCCTTACATTTTGCCTCTTTGAGCTGAACATGTGAATCAGTGTTGTAATGTATTTAAAATACCATCATTCAGCATTGGAAGGATGATGTAACTTGAACGCTACACCAGGTTTACTTTAAATGATCATCTTGAAATTATCTTTAAATCTACCAGTGTCCTTTGTCATCAGATTTTAAGCTTTCTCAGACAAAAGAAAGTCTGTACACCTAAACAGGAAAAATAACCAAGAATAGTGGGCTAAAAGGAAAGTATTTCTGAATTACCAGGTCATTCCCACAATGTTTTAAATGCCGTAAAAAAAAACCCATAAAACTTCCTTTTCAGCCAAAGAGGTTGTAGACTACAGATTGTTTATATATGTTCACCAATCTTTCCAACGTAAATTAAAGAGTATTTTCTTTTAATTTGATGGACAACTGCTTCTAGTTTTGTCTTAGAGGCCTTAGTTTGTTGTTTTGTGGTTGTTTTTTTTTTTTTTTGCTAGTTCTCTGCTTATGGAGGCATTTGCTTGCATTTCATTTATTGTATTGTCTTTTGACAATTCAAGAAAACTATCTGATGGAAGCAAGTGTAGAAGAATAAAGGAATACATGCAAAATATCCTGTATATGTGCTCTTGGAAACAAACTGGCAGAATGAATACTAAAGAAATTTTTTTTTTTTTTAAATCTTAGGCTTTTTTTTTAAGCAGAACAATTTTTAATGTGTACTCTTGAAACATCATTTTAATTGAGGAAATTTCTCTATTTCTCTCTTTCCATGATAAACATTTTGTGAATTTTGTCAGTGATAAACATAGAGGCTTTTGCATTTAAATATATGTTATGTAGCATATAGATCCTGTGCTTCATTAAATGTTTG
This sequence comes from Scopus umbretta, assembly GCA_013400535.1. Classification (NCBI taxonomy): domain Eukaryota; kingdom Metazoa; phylum Chordata; class Aves; order Pelecaniformes; family Scopidae; genus Scopus; species Scopus umbretta. The sequence continues at coordinate 26,723 of VZTL01076903.1, read as the reverse complement.
TAGACACCTTCCCTGACCATTTCAAACTGGATAGGACAAGAGTGTATCATTTAAACTATCTTACGTTGAAATCATACTTGCCATTATATATCCTTAAAACTTATTTGATTTAAAAATTGCAGAAGACTAGAGAACACTGGTTCAGATAGTGTGTTCGATCCTTACTAGTTTTAAAATCTAAAAACTATTTCTGTAAAGGAATGGTAAAGGGTCAATTTACAGTAAAATACAAGTATTTTCACTGACACTTGAAACTTAGGATGGGGGCATAATTTCCTCAAAAACAAATACTGTTCTCTTTTTGAAAACCTCTTGAGACAGCCAAAATCAGAGAATATGTCTCTCCTACTGTTCGTTTTGTCTGGCCTCTATCTCAAACTGCAAATATCAACTTACTTTTCCTTTGAAGTGATCTCATACTAATAACACGATTTGAAATCTTAAAATATTTATATTATTAAATTATAAATGTCAATTACAAAAGTAACAGAATTAGTTTTATTACAGCTATATGTTTATGGTCGCCCTTTATATGATGACTTTTCCCTTCAAATATTATAAAATTCTGTTTCTATTCTGTATTTAACCTTTTGTGGTTTCCTAGATAAAGCTGATCCCCAATGCATGGGGGAGGGATGGGGAACACACTCTAAAATAAGCCAAATGTAAACTCAGGAAAAGGTTTACTCTGTTTTAAGTGTAGAGAATTTTTCTTTTAGCATTGTGGATGAAGACTGCGGCTTTCTGTAATAATAAGTCTCATAACTTGTGCCTGAATTTTCTTAGTTTTGGCCCATTTGGCTGCCAATTTAACATCGATTTAATAGCAATTTTGTAAACTCTGATAGTTTTCTTCACCTGTTTTTATAGCTTTTCCTTCACTTAGTTTTGTATTTTGAAGGGAGTATTTTTCTCCAATGATTTCCTATTTGCACTGTTTTCTTAATGCAATGCTGTGTTGAGAATAAAATACTCCTGAGCCAGTAATCTTAGGAAATTTGTTTGCCAAATATCACTTAGAATTATGTTTGGTTTTAGAATACTCGCCCAAAACCTATGTGTCTTTAATTGCTGTGTCTGTAATTTTTTTGTTGTATGTCTTTACTATTATTCTACTAGGATTTGGAAGTAGCTCTGCCTTTGGAAGTAGCGCCACAGGAGCATCATCATTTGGGTTTGGAACTACAAGTAAACCATCAGGAAGCCTAAGTGCAGGTTGGTTTGTTTCTCTTGAATTCAAGTTTATCTTAAGCAAAGGTGTTATAACCAAACTGCTGCACCCAGTCTAAGAAAGCTACTGAAACAAATGTGCTTAAAGTTGCATGTGTATATAACAGTTGAAGTAACTACTTACTTGCTAAATACACATTTTCAGTGAAGTTTTTAGGTTCTGCTGAAGGTCTCCTAAGTAGACAGTATTGAGTGAGCATTAGGGTTTTCTGTTTGATGGTGTCTGTCTGATTAGCAGTGGAAGCAGGAGATCAGATGCATCAGATGGATCAGATGCAGTCTGAGGCACAGAAATGTGGTTACTACTTGAATGCATAGGCTGCATGTTTACTGAGCTATTGAAATTGGTGTATAAATTTGTGACAAATACACCAGTAATTTGACTTCCTGTATTTACAAGTCAAGTTGAAGTTATTCCTTAGAAGCCCAGAAGGTTTCCTTAAAATTGTTTATCTGCTTATCCTTGCTATTTGTATAGTAAGTTATAGGTATTGTACCTCTGTGTAGAGCCATAATTCATTGCGTTAGCTACTTAGAAAACACTTCTGTGCCAATTGAACTACTTGGTACTCATTTCACTTTTTTGGGTGGTGAGCAAACGAAAATATGGGTGCAATTGCTCCTTAACTTGGACGTCTGAAATCTTAGTCACTTATATAGCTTGCATCTGTATTTACTTCTTAAATAGGAGTCTGTTTTCGAGGCAAATAGCTTACTATAGTCTGTCTTACAGTCTTTCTTCAATGACAGACTGAAGGAGTATCATGTCTTTTGGGACTGGCTTTTGGTAGCATGTTTCTTTTTTAAAAACAAAATGGTTTTTTAACCGCTATTAATAGAAACATAGCAAGTGGCTGGTATTTATTAGTATGTGCCCAGGACATTAGGTTGGACCAGTGTCATGTTAGTTGCCATGCTTTTTGTTCTGTTTTGTTTTTTCCTTGGTTAGTGATGGATTATACTGTCAAATTAGGCCTGTAAAGTACCTTAAGCTTTGTACTGTAAGGTGGAAGTAGCTCACTAAGCTGGCTGTGTAACATTCACAAATGTGTAACACTCTAGTAAATGCTTGACAGAATATCTCTGATTTTGCAGTAGGCAGTGTCTAAGCATCAACCTTCTTTTGCTTGGTTTTTAATATCAGAAACAAGTGGAAAACTTATACTGCTTATGTGTTTATCTTGAAGCTTATTTTTCCTGAGCCTATACTGTTACCTATTATTAATATTTATATAAATAATACTGCCACATTTCAAACTGCATAGTACATAATTTAGTTTTTAGTATACTAAGACATACAATGAGAAAACTAGTTGTATGGATCAGTTGTCCACCACTGAGGTATCAAACCAAGGTAAATAGCAAGTCTGTCTTAGCTATGTTGGTGGTGTGCAGAGACAATTTAGATGTCATTTTGCTGTGTTCCTCAAACCAGGCTTTGTCATGGTGGCAGTGCCCCCAAACTCTCTTTAGCAGTGGGGGGGTTGGATCCAATAAAATGAAGATTGTTTTCAGTTAAGAGTCTCAGCTACAGAAGGTGGTAACCAGGAATATAAAAAATAAAATTAAATTCCTGTCGCTTTGTTCTTATAACATAAAGTGGTCATGAAATCCTGATCTAGAGTGGGATTATGGAATAGAAATCTCCATAAAAATTTGGTAGCCCAGAAGCACATTAACTTTTACCTTTTATATCCAAAATCCTATGCTGTATAGCTTCTGGATTGCATATGATCTTTGGTTTAATTTTATTGAGGGATTTGAGTTGACCCATTTACTAAATGGGTTTGCGTGATGCCTGAGGCTAGCCAGGTTGTGGTTTGTTTGTTTGTGGGGTTTTTTTTTTTATTATTTTAATGTGTCCTGTTCCTTAGATAACACTTACAGTATCCTGAAACAATATTCTGGTTTATATTACCATATGATAGTTGTATCTTGTTTCTGAATCTTTTTCGCATGAAAAAAGCTAGGAAAATGGGGTGGATATGAGTTATGGGATATACTGTTGTTACTGCTTATGTTTAAATGTGAGCCCTTCAGTATTTTCCCAAACTAGTGTCTAGTAAGTGTTCCATCACCCTGTCCTTCTAGGCTGCTTAGATAATGCCCCAAGTCTCCTCCACATGTTTTCCATCAGTTTGTTCTTATTTTAGAATGAAAATTATAGATCCCCAGATTGCTTCTGTGAAGTATTTGTAAGTTGAGTTAAATTTAATTGCTTTAAAAGATTTGAAAATATTTCTAGTAGTATTACTGTTCTTCTCAATTTCAGTTTGTATGTTTGAAGAGAAAATACTGAGTCCTCTGAAAGTACTTGAGCATCTTCTAATAGTAAATAGGGCTTAGTCCAGGAGCAGTTGTGTCTACTGTGTCAGTAGATGAAAAACAGAGTGACTGCAGTCTTTTCGCAATTCCTCTAGTGCACACAATTGTGAGATGGAACAAGTGTCTCAGACTTCCCTCCGAAACACACACAGACACTGTGGAAAGCTGACTCCAAGTCAAGTCCCAATTAATTCCTACTCTTATTCATTCGATGGCAACTGAAAAGGCTGATGTGAGTGTGATGTTGTCAAGAGCATCAAGACTCCCAAAGTGATGGGAAAAGGGAAAAATTCACTATTGAATTTATAGAGATAACGTTAAGGGGACTAGGAGTATACTGTTTTTCACTATTTTTGTGAAAATTTTTGATGCTAAACATGCTTTGAAGAGCTGAGTTGAGAATTTGTGTTGGAGACTTATTTTTATTGAAGAGTAGCAGCCTCGGTACATGGGATAAGAGGTAATAAAGTGGGATCATGGCTGGACATACTCATACTGCTGAAAAATGGACCTGTATATAATCCATGTGTAACTATGAGCAGCTTTTAGATACAGAAGCTATAGTACATCAGTCAAAGCCGTGCTGGAAAGCCTTTTTGATCTCGAGTACTTATTGTGGCATGGGGGATGAGGGCAGGAATAGATGATTGCCTTTGAGATCTGCTGAACCACTCTTTATCCCTGTAGCATTAAAATAAAAAAAAAAAAAAAAAAAAACTGTTATGGGGAGGTGCATACCTCACGTTTGGCTTACCTATCTAAAGGGCTGACTGAAGCAGAGGTGCAAAAGCCCAATGAATAAAGTGTACTCTGAGGTCCTTCAGGGAGATGCTAAGTCTATGCCCTCAAAGGGCAGGTTGTCATTTACTTTCTGAAAATAATTCTTTACACATACGTAATACTAATTTCAACCAAGAAATCGTTGATCACATTGTAGCTATGGTTCAAGACTTTGTAACTCACTCTTCCCTCTAGACCTGAGCTATTCTGTGACTGATTCTCTTTCCTTGCAACAGGAATAAGACTGAATGTATACCTTGTTCAAGGGTTTTTTCCTAAAGATTTTTCATCTGAGTATTCTGCATTAGGGTTTGCTTACTTTTTAAGAAAAAAACTTCATACCATGGCCTTGTTACACTGCCATGACAGCACAAAGCCATTTATATGAATTTCCCTTCTGCCTTTCTACGCTTTTGTGGCTGCCCTAAAAGGCACTTCTAACAGCTATTACTTTCCAAGTTATATCTAAATTAACAAGCATGTTCTCAGTGTTCTATCACACAGTTTATGCATCTCTCTGTTATACTAACATTACTCCAATAAAGCTCAGGCTCTCTTCCCAGTGTGCTTCAAAATAATCCCTGCATCTAGAAACAGCTAGGTGGTGGAGGGAATTCATGAACACTTTAGCCTCGCTACTGAACTCCTGACACTATAGATCACAGCTTTATTATGAATGGCATTCATTATGTTTTCTATAGGAGTCAATGCTTACCTGTTATCTCTATTATCTATTTTGGACTAGATGATCTCAGAGGTCTTTTCCAACCTTAATGATTCTAAGATCTCAGATACATACTTGAAGTAAAAAGGTAACTTACCAAGAACAGTTCTGGTTATTAAAGATTTTTTTTATTTTTTTCATTCGTGAGACTCCCCAATGAAGAACAAGTTTATTCCTCTAAAAATCTTACCTGGGATTCAGAGTTAGCAGGGAAATGGAGGAATAGTTGCATCTGCTTCACCCCTTACATCCTAGGGTGAGAGACAAATTAGTCCACAAAATTTAGAGAAGACCCAAATGGACAATGTCAGCAGTCACACTCTAGATCTGCACACTCATTACACTGACAATGAGTTCTGCCCAGGCAACAGCGTGTTGAAGGACTGCAGTTACTGGAATGCAGATAATGGGGGATTTTCCTGACAAGATGATGTGGTTTGCAACCCAGGTCCAGATATTGCAGGAGGAAGTTTCATGTTATGTTTTGAAGTAGTTCTTGATACAAAGAGTCAGTAACAAGTGAGAGAACAGAAGACATCAGGCCTGTGAGAGCCACTTTGGGATTCTGATGAGATGAGTTGGGTTTTTATTTCTGTGCTTTAAAAATATTTAGGCATTGAGTGGAAGATACTGATGTGACCAAAGGATCTGGCTTTAACTGTCTACTAGAGAACTAACAAAACTATGTTAAATAATGGATATTGAGAATATACCCTTTTTTGCTTGTGAACCAGTGCCATTTTTTCTTAATATTTTAATGGGTTACAAGTTTCCATGTGCAACTTGCATGAAACTATTTGTAAAAATCTTAACTTGCTCATGCCATACTTGTTATTTTGTATGATTGGTTACCTTACTCGGTTTCTTGAGAGCGCAAAAAGCAGGAGTTATGAAGTTCTGCTTCCCGTTAACTAATGTTTGATAAAGTTCTAGCATTCTCTAATAGTTTCAATTATTGCCCAAGCTGATTGTGCATAACTGATACAAATTCACAAAAGAAAGTAAAATGAGTTGGTGTTACTGTTGCCGAAAACTGTAGGCAGATTTTCTTCAACTGATCTTGTTTTATAGCCAAACCAAGCGTTCAGTTTGTTTACCTTGATAGAAGAGGGTGGAGGAGTTAAAAGAGCAAAACTTGCTCACCTACTCATTCAGTTTCTCGAAAGCTTTGTTTTCAGTGCTGCCTTTTGGTTTGAGTCATAAAGGGTGTTTTTAAATGCCAAGAATTTGGCAAGGCTTTTGAGCCTTTTCTGCTCGTTTCTGCTTTCCCTTAACGTGTGGTCTGTGCCACGTACGTTCCGAAGGCAGGCGAAGGTAGCCTACTCAGTAGGGCCCAAGGCTGTGAGCTCCGACTCCGGCTTCGCCGTTTACCCGCTGCGAGTGAAGTGGGCGGGCCATGTGCTTCTGCCTTCCCTCCCACCGACATGTGCGTCACGTATTTAGACTGATAACTTGTGGAGTTACGGTTCCTCTGTTGTACAATTTCAGGGGGACCTTCGGGTGCTACTGTTGTATCGATAATGGTATAGTAGACTTGTGATTTAGGATATAGCTGTTTACAGTCACTGCGGTGTTAGTGCTGTAATATCCAAGTTGTCATAGCAGATCCAACTGTGTTAGCAATGTGGCGTACTCTTGTAGATCCATGTTAGTATAAAGTATTACGTATATTGTTAATAAAGTGGCTGGTGTTCATAACTCCAAGGAGAACAAACTTGCAACCCTGATACAACTTACCTTTTAAAATATTTTTCCCTCCCTCATAAGGCTTTGGCAGCTCGACTACATCCGGGTTTAACTTCAGCAATCCCGGCATCACAGCATCAGCTGGCCTGACGTTCGGGGTGTCTAATCCTGCATCTGCAGGCTTTGGGACAGGAGGGCAACTCCTTCAGCTGAAGAAACCTCCAGCTGGCAACAAGCGAGGGAAAAGATAGGCACCCCTTTTAGGGACGGGGAAGTGAATCAACTTTGTTCATCTGAAAAGTCTATTTTTCTAGATTGATGCATTAATTAAATTGCATCCCAGGAGATTTATAAAAATTTTGCTACTTTTCCCTAGTCTGAAATACAAAATGAAATCATACCGAACAGCTATTTTCTTGTGAATAGAAACCCGTTTATGTATTTTTAGTTTTGGCCCTAGTTTTAGAAATGTTCTATACTGCATTATTATTAAAGAATCTTGTAAAACCATCTATTTAACCTAATGTTAGTAGCAGAATATTTTTTGTTAATAAGCTTTATACCATATGAATATATGCATATTTGTTTTTTGTACAGATAAAATATATTCTAGTACAAATACTAGAGTTCATATCTTCTGTTCCTGGATATGGCCTTTAAATCTACTTCAGGGTGGTTTTGTGTATATGGATGTAAATATATACAGTACAGTGCACACATCTGTGTGTATGTATGTGTATATATATATATGTATAAAATACAGATGTGCAAACCTTGCCCCATAGACAGGTCTCCTTTTCTTTGTGTGTGCTGTTTCTCCATGTTGCCTTGTGGTCCCATATCTTGATGTTCCTAGGAGTTTCAAATAGTGGGTCCCGGGCTATGTCATCATTGCTTCTTGTGTTTTGTTTTTTAACGTCAGCTGAAATACAGTGTTTACTATTTCACGCAGTGTGGTAAATGGTGGTTAGCAGCTGGATTTTTTTTTAACCTTTGTTTTGACCCATTTAGCAGCCAACTCTAAAGAAGAATCTGAGATTTTGACACAGACGTTTCATAGGTAATGTTCCCAAACTGTTCAGTTGTTTTTTGTTGTTTGTTTTTGTTTTTTTTTTCCTCCTGAGCTGCACAATAGGGCGTTGCAGGATTTCGGCTCAGGATGCCACAAGGTCTGTGTGCAAGTGGAGAGTTGTCAGGCTGGATGAGCTTTTTCCCTGCAACTGGGGGAGATGGGGTATGCTATTCTAATGAAAACCCGAATTAGCTGTTACAAAACAGAGTTGATTCACTGGCTTCTCATCGGCGCTACTAGCATTGACATGAAAGCAGTTGCGTATCTGCTTTCAGTACGAGGTATAGTAGAGTAAGTTGCTGCTAAAGAATGGAGGAGGAAAATGATGCAATTTGAAGGTTAAAAGCTATTGCAACAGTGGTTTATGAATCTTGCATATTACAACATGCTAGCTTGCTGTGCTGCATCTCCAATTTGGTGTGCGCTCGAAATAGCAGGGAAAACGTCTTAAGGAGGTACTGGCTTATATGAGATAAATAATAGATCAATACAGGTTGAAATGTGAACATGGAGCTTGGGAGCTGAGTTGCTTTTTATGTAGAAGATGTTTTGTATATAACATGCATCAAATGAATATTCACAATCATTTTCACAAAAGCACCTTTTTTTTCTATACAGTTACAGTGCATAAGATTTTTTTCTAAGTACCAGGTCATTTGCTTTCTGTTGTTAAAGTGTTATTACCATTTTGTATGTTTTGGAAATGTTGTCTGCATTCAGCAGTGATTTGCTCTTTGACAAATGTTCAGTTTGTCATTTGATCTGATAAAATTAAGGGAAACTGAGCACAGAATTCTTCACTTTTGTATTTGTATGTTATTGCATCTTTGTGAGCAGTCTCTTAGGAAGGGATATAATGTGGGGGTTTTTTTATGTCTCGGAAAAATAAAGCTTACAGTTTATTTTGATTTCAGTCTTTTTTTTTAAAAAAACTTTTATTGGGCTGCAGTCAAAACCGTAATGTTTGTATTCCTTTGTTACTGCTTTTTTTAATAGTTGATATGTTAAACCACTGGACTGCCTTGTAATGTATTAATTTGTGAAACTAATTCTAAATGTGTACTGTTCGTCCATATGTGCAACTTACCATTGTGTAAACAATAAAACAATAATGCTGTGATCCTTGTAATACATATTTGCCTATTTGAAAGATCATTTTTGGTTGTTCTCCTATGTTATAGGAGAAATAAGCATCATCGGCTAATATGTAGAATTGTTTTTCCTAGAATTTATGCAGTGCAAAATTGTTCTTGATGAAGTTAGGGCCTTGATCTCTGGATTGGAAGCGGAGGTGTGAAGGGAGGTAGTGTATTATGGGTTTGTCTGGAATCTCTTCACAGGGCGCTATAGAAACCTGGATCGTGCTGTAATGCAACACGGCACCAGGTATGGCTTTGTAAATTCAAAAGCAGCCTGAGCCTCCTGGGTACCTGTGTTCTGTTTCTGTTCACATTAAGGCAACAGTTATGTCCTTAATTGAGCCTAAGTGAAAATGTACATGCTGGAGTACAAACTAAAGTCCAAATGGGATTTGAAGTAATTATATTCCCAGAATTATTACTTGGGTGGTTGTATTTAGCCATGATTTTCGGGGATCAGCATTGTATATGCTGTTTCAAATGATTTTTTTTTTTTCCCCCCCTTCCAATTTAAAGACATGTAATATAGAGTGCAAAATATGAATACAGGCAAGGTGCGGCTTGGTTTTCCACCAGGCGAGTTAAGAAGCCGACCTGTACTTAAACACCACGAAGTGAAATCGAGTCTGGATTATTTGTTCTGTAAAGAAAGAAAAATGTGTACTGGAGGAAGGTTTGAAGTCACATACGTGGGATGTCGTTCTCTATTAGTTTGTACCTTGTTGTACAGCTGTGGTGTAAACTTACTTAGGTGACTTCTTTATTTTACTAGAAGTAACTTGGTTTTTCTTCACTGTTCTTCCTACGACGAATGCCTTGGATTGATTGCTTCATGAACCTCTTCCTGGTCCAGCATCTCAAAACTTTCTTTACGCTCGCATTTGTCTCTGTTCCTGACCAGTTGGCTAGCTAGATACTATCACACTTACTGCATTCTTGCAGATTGAGAGGGAAGGAAGTTGAAATAAGGTGGAGTTGGATAGAGTTTATGCATCTTCCTCATCGCAGGAAACCCAAATCCAGCTATATCCCCTCCATCTATGTATTCATAACTTTTGAACCTTGATTGTTTTTATAGCAGCATTTTTTAAATGAAAGTAAAGTTCAGGAATGCAGGTTTAGTGGCCTTTTTTTCCCTCTTTGACATCAGTGGTAACTCTTTCTTTTTTTCCAGTCTGCTACTCATAGTAGTTAATAGTAGAAATAATCCAGAGTCATGTCAGCTCTTACGTGTAATTGATTCTAATACCTGGAATGTCTCAGCAGAAGAAGATATGAAAGAAGCACCTTGTAGGTGCTTGGTGAGAAATTAAGAGTAACTGTATGGAAAAATCCATCCGTACTGTAGAGCGTAAATGCCGCATGCTCTACAACAGTTGCTTCCCTATAACTCTTATTCAAATTTCTAAGAACAAAGAACTGGCTACGTGCAAAAATTTCCAGCAATAAATTATGCAGGCTTTGGACTCATTGCTGGGATTGTGCTGTCAGGCTGTTTCCCTCTTCCCCCTCATTAAGTACTCTTCAGTGCTGTGGCCGGTAGCTCCAGACGCTGATGGACAGGTAAAGTATCACAGGAGTAGATTTGTACAACTAACTTCTCGTGAAAATCGGCAGTTGGGCTTGGGGAGGGGAGTGACGCCAAGTCGATGCCCGCAGCAGCTCTGGAAGGCAGCAGTTACCCGCTGCGAGGATGCCCGTGGAGCTTCAACCCAGCTGTAACGTGCCATCTGCACCCAGCCTGGCCGGTAGGTTGCTTAAAAGGATGGAGGTGGTGAGGGGTGAGAGATGAGGGGATGTAGAGCACAAGGCTTCCTACTGTGAACAGGACAACTCATTTTAATTCAGTTAATTTAATTAATTTAATTTAACTGGGATCATTTCTTCCAAACTTGATGTTGAATATCTTTATGCTGGTATTTTTGTAGTCCCAAATTAACTGAGTTTGTAATGTAAGTTGAACACTGCGTTTAGTGGGTAGAAATAGATGATGGCAGCAGTTTCATTTTCTGCATGGGTGACTTTTTTTTTTCCTTTTTTTACTTGTGGGGGGGGGGAGGAATTATAAATTGACTCCATAATCAAAGAATTAAAAAAACACATAATATTAAGGGAGTCCTATCAGGATTCCAGTAGCTCTGTTGGAGAATGCTGCTTTCACCAGGTGGCAGGAGGCTGCCAGTTACATACTGCCGCTGCAAAGCCCTTGCAGGTGTAGCGGTCATGCAGTATGTCACTCTTTGTTTCCAGGTCATTCACGTTTTCTTTCACTTTTTTTTAAGGTAGTAGGCTTTTGTTAAAATTCCATATTTGAACAACCCTTCTGACCAATTTGACTGCTGTTGTTTCGAGGTTTATTACTTAATGCTTTTTTTACTCAGCCTCAGGGATTTAATCTTTATAGCCCATTGCTGCAGTTGAAGTGCCGCAGTGAAGAGGTGAGTAGACTACATGTTCCTTTAGCTTTGATAACTTTTCCAAAGAATGGTTTGTTTTCTGTTTTCTCACCTTTTAGAAGTAAGGCAATTCTAGGTTATTATCAACAGCTCGTGATTAAGTTTAGAAGCTTCTACAAACTAGAAAAGCTTCTGGGTTGATTTTACTTTTGTTTGAGTATAGATCTGCCCCCACCAGGATATCGGGTCAATTCTGTTGAACACCTGCATGGAAAACTTGGAATACATACTCCTGTCCTGAACAGGTGGAAGATACTTTACTTGTTTGTTCAACTAATGTTTCACAGGCTGATGGATTTCCCTCTTTCTTTTCTCTTCAGTGCAGGTGTCACTCTATGGCATGTGCTTGGGCAGCAGCAGGACAGCAGCTTCCTAGAACGTGTAATTGCTTCCAAAATCCAGTTCCGATTAGAAGCTGGTGTAAGAAATCCCTTGCTGGCTCTGTGTATTTAATGTGGCACGTTGTGGTACCAGGATGGCTCTCTGTATTTATTGTGACATGTAGTGGTACTGGGATATGCCTTAGAGCTGGTGATCCCAGGTCACAAAAGCAAGCTAGGATGATGAGGTTTTTTGATCAGACACTATGCCGTAGTAAAAAAGGAAAGAAACACAGGCTTCACAAATATTCAGAATCAAGTATTCAAAATCAAACTATTTATTATATGAAACCTGAAATTATGAAAAATAGCATGTACTCTTAATAAGAGAAGAAGGGGCTAAGTCCTTATGGGGAAAAGCAATTGTGACAGGCAGCTTGAGTAGACTTTCAGTTGGGTGAAACCTTGGGAAAAAAAAAATACACACAAACTATGTAGAGTTGGGTAGCTGAAGCTACTCTGTTAACTCCATGATTAAGTACCTAAGTAGAAGCTACTCTAAACTGAAAAAAAAAACCAAAAAAAAAACCCCAAACCCCAAACCAAAAAAACCCGCTAATCCTGCTAACAGTGTTAACACTTCTTGGCTGTTTGGACTACCTTTATTTCTTTTATCAACATACACGTAAAGGAATCGAACCTTTGAGGGTAACCACTTTTTCTGTTGTTCTATCCAGGGATAAGGTAAGGTACATGTGATAAAGGAGTCCTTGCTGAAAAAAGAAGTCCATCTTTCAAAAAAAGACTTGGAATGGGAGGGGCCCAAACACGAACTGGATGCAATGGCAGTGAGCACTCCGCCCTAGTCTTTAGTAGCGTGGGGACATCTCTCTGTCTCTGCTGGAGATGGGTGGAGGAGTGATGGTGAGCATACCTGTATCTTACCAGCACGTTGCCTTTGTTCCGTGCAGCTGTGCTTGGCACAGCTCTCCGGTGTGTTGCCTTCTTTAGCCTTAACAGCAATGCCAAAGGCACCTACGGTGCTTCTGGTTTTGCATCAGGTCGGACAAACTGAACCAACAAGTGATAGCGAAAGGAACGTGCTAGCCTCAATGCCACGGAAATGAGTCTCAGCAATGCACGTTACATCAGTTTCAAATAGGAATGGTCTTTTTTTATTTCGGCTGCTAAGGGAACTGGTGGCTGTCTGAAGGAACTCGCTGCGGCTAACATTACACTGCTACCTTGGGGGTAAGCAATGGCAATGCTTAAACTACGAGAATAGCTTTCAGCGAGCAGGCAGGTGTTCGCATGCCTCCGGCAGCCAAACCAGAAGCAAGCCTTTATCCCTGGGGAGGGCGAGACCTGCTTTGGCCTTTAGCTAAGCTTATGCTGTACAGACCACAAGGGCAAAGCTCCTACTTGATCCCGAGGTAGCAAAGTGAAGTTGATGCTGAGCTCTGCTCTGAGAGTAAAGAAGGAAAGCTTTTAAGGTTGTTTATGTTGGCTTCAGGCATGGTGATACTCTGTCAGTGCCAATAGCAACCTCCTGCTTGTATCGGAGACGTGCAGAAGTGGCTGGAACCGCAGGGAGGCTGTGGCAGCTCATCCAGATTGCCCTGTGCAGGGCAAGAATCGCTGTACTGAAGATGTAGGTCTAATGCAAATGCCTATTAGCTTAAATTTATACTTTATTAGTATCAATATTTAGCTGGAAATGCTTTTCTGAGTAATTTGTCACTTTACACTTGAGAAGCGTCACCTTCCTCGTCACCTCTCCCCACACTTTATTTCGTGGCGCCGCAGCAGGCAGTACAGCTGTTATTTGTTGCTCTGTCATGGTGATACCCACACTGTGGTGGTAACAGGGTTTGCCAGGCTTCAGAGCTGCTGAGACTTACCGGGGCAAACGGGATACTTGGGTAAGATCGTGGGCTCCGGCAGATGGATGGCGATGGCATTCCGGCAGCGACAGAAATAGTAACATTAAAAACCAGACACCGTTGCAGAGTGGTGGAGGTACTGTTTAAAGTTAGCCCTGAGAAAGGAGGCGGGGACGGGGGAGTGTTTGAAATCCAAAGCCTCATTGCTAGGTTACATCATCTCGAAGGTAAGTCGTATTTGATCTATACTAGTGATGTCAAGTAAAATAGCAACGGTGCAAGCACATACAGTCGTCTTTACTTCTTTTGTAAGCCGTATAAAAAAAATGCCCTGATCTAGAAAATACTCTCTTATTAATCTTACTAATTTTCTGCACCAAGTTGCTGCTTCTTGCTCATCTGCACTAATAATCCCTATGTAAAATTGAAAACTGCAAATTAAGTTGCAGCTTAAGTCCCGCTGAACCATACCAAGAGGAGAGAAGCACCTTTTTCTTGTTGGGAGCTCGTTAATCTTACTGTGCAGGCAGCAATCTGGGCTACAGCTGCACAGTGATGCTGTTTTCACTGTATTGTGCCTACATCCTTGTCTTGTGCTCTGGCATTAGGAGGTAAATAACAGTAAAATTCTGTTTCTCTTCCTGCTTTTGATAAAAATGCTCATGCTTTACGCTCTCTGCAGCATAAACTGGAGTGTGAATGTGAAAAATTCCTCTACTTTGGAGTTTTTCTTTTTTTTTTTTCAATTGAAACAACTTTATAATAACAATGCCTTGTCAAATTGGCCAGTCTCACTGGGAGGGCAGGCTGTGGAAAGATGGATTTAGTCCATAATAAGTAATTCTTCCTCATCTTGTCTGAGGAGGGGGGGAAAAAAACCCTAAAATTCTTTCCTTCTTGCTAGTGGCTCGACTGGCTGGTTACAGCAGAAATAGTAATTCAGTTAGGAAACGGCACCCCTTTCAGTCTGAAGACGTGCACATCAGCTTTGTGTCTTTCATACCATAATGGCAATCTGTTGTGTCTGCAGTAAGTGGGAGCTCCAAAAATCAATGTACTGAGGCTCCTGGGAGGAGAGCATGACAGTTGTATTGATCACAGCCGAGCAGTCGGACAGTGCTGACAAACTCCCTACAGCCCCCGTCCGACGGGGCTCAGCGTGGAAACGGGGGGATGTTTTCTGAGAAACAGCTGCCGCCTCCTTGCAGCGTTGCCCTCGTGAATTTGGGGGGAGACGTCCCCGAGCACTGTCCCGATGCTGTTACCCGATCACCTCACTCCCCTCAGCTTGCATCCCTTAACCCCGTCGTCGAGACAGCGGTGCATTTTGGAGCCAGCCGTGCGATACTGGAGGTGTCTGCATCGGCTGTGATAACGTGGTGCCGGCGCTGATGTCCGCTGTCGCCGCTGCGTACGCCGAGACGGCGAGCGCCGAGAGCAGAAGCCGAGCTTTGCGCAGCGATGGGCCTGGTGCCGGTGCAGCCACTGCAGGTTCACAGCCCAGCCCTTGAGGAGCGTGCGAACTTTGTATCGCTCCATCTGAGGTTATTTTTACAGTCCTTTGACTCTTTCTGTAAGATTCCCCCCCCCCCCCCAG
>VZTL01076900.1:269-12758 GCA_013400535.1 Scopus umbretta | reverse complement strand
TAATTTGGTTTAAGTGTTTTACAAAGTAAAACATATGTGGTCATAAACTTCAGTGAAAAGGGGTGATGGGCAAGGCGTAAAAAAAAAAAAAGAGCTCTGCAATGATTCAGGAATCGCAGCTAGCTCCTTTAATATGCATTACTCTGTTTAAAAAGCAGTGTAATTTTCAGTTCCCTTTAAAATCTATTGCAATAGCTTATAGTGAACAACGCAAACCCTTTCTGCAGGACCGATACGACATCTGTTTTCTAATGGCTGTTTTTTTTTCAGCCTTTCTTTATAGTATGGAGGGTCACTGTGTCACAGGTACTCCAGCCCTGCAGCTGGCACACCCGTCGATCCCCCGACTGGCCTCTCTTACAGGTGTTGGAGCTTTGTGCAACGTGCCAGAGCAGAACCGCAAAGGTTATCCACGCTTATAATTGTACTCAGTTTTCACACTCACTCGTTCTGTCTGGTTATTGGTACCTGGCACAAAGAAAAGGTCGCGGTTATGCAGGCTGCGGTTCGACCCAAGTCTGCACCACTGGTAGCTTTCTGTGCATTAGCACCAAGGTGCTAATACTGCTCATCTACACCATTTCCCAGTATTTCAGTGTGGAAATGCAGCAAGTGTAAAATACGTTCTTTGACACAGGAAAGAGGTAGAATTTCTTCAAGATGTACAGGGGATGTGTCTCTCAAGAATAGAGACTAGGGAAAGCTTGTGCTCTGAAATGCTGTGTATTTGTCAGAGTTTCAGAAGATGTACATGATTTCTACCCGCTGTTTAAAAATTACTGCTTTGTTTTGATAGAAGAGTTATTACTGAGGTATGAATTAAACTTGGTACCTTCTAACCTGTTTTCTAGAATTAAATACTCAAATACAGGTATATGGGCCTGAAATAAAATGAACCTTATATAACTCTAAATATCAAACACACTGAAATTTGGTACTGAAATATGAATATAAGAATCTGGTTTTGTGCTCATTCTGGGGTATTTTGGTTAAAGATTTCACATGTTGGCTTTGTGTGTTTACTCTTAACATTAAGCTGTAACTGTAAAATATATACGTTTATATTAATGGACATGTCTGCATATTCTTTAGGTGAAGGTTCATAAAATACAGAATTACAAAACTATGCACATCCCAGCTGCTACATATTCTCTGGATACTATCAGCTGTCCTTGCTCATGTCGAGTAGCTCTGTGTGCGCGTATCATCCCTGTAATTTTCATCACATTAATGTGATTCATTAGCTGTTTAGCAGGAACAGGCATGTCAGATGTTGTAGACCAGAAGTAGATTACATTTGAGGTTTTATTGAAAATGGAGAATTAGCGTTCTGCAAACTCCCCATGAAGGTGTGCCTAGAGTGTGTATACAAAGTAAATACAAGTGATGGTGACTAATGGCAGAACTGCCATAGCTGGGGACATGCTTATCTTTCTCCAATTGCAAAATAAAGTGTCTGGCAAATTATTTAAATATCTGTATCTCTACCACATTTGTCTGTGTGATTGTACCCTACGAGTCAAAGCACAGTAATGAGGGACAGCGGTATGACGGGCAGATTCACATCCTCTTGTGCCCGTGGTCTGCAGGTGCAAACCCAGAGATGCAGGGAATGAGCTGCTGTGCACACTGCCATGTTTTGCCTGCCTACAGTTACCCAGTCCGGCTACCTTCTTCCTAATGTGATTCCAGATGAAACTGCTTGGAGCAGTTCACGTCCATCAGGATAGCCCAGTGTCAAGAATGTGATAGCTGCAAATGAGGAAAAATCCCCATCAAGGAAGTAGACGTTCACGTTGGCAACCCGGTCTGTCTGGTGTGGTGGGAGGGAAGAAAGAAAGAAAATAGGTTACAGTGTTTAATAATGTAATTACAAAAAGTGATTTGAATTTGATTGTCTGCAAGAAATGCTGATAAGGGTAAATCTCTGTGCATTTGGAGATCTGAATGCTGAGGACAGATCGAGTCTCTGCAGACTTGTATGGAAAAGCACAGCTATTTCATGACCTCCTTATCTCTCCCATTAGGCTCATGCCTTGTAAAAGCAGGGCAGATTTTGGACTGTATTTTATAAAAGTAAAAATGACCAAGTACTTTTCAGGTACTGAAAAAGGTTAATTTACTTTTGCTCATTCTTTGTGAGAAGAGGTTAAAAAAAGAAGAAAGAGGGAATCCATTTAATGAAAGCAAACACAGTGAAGGTAAACACATGTTCCCATTTAATTTTTATTCTCTTATAAACAACATATGAAGATCCTGTTTTGCTTCAATAGCAGAAAGAAAAAAAAAAAAGTCTTAAAAAGCAAGAGAATAAGCTGTTGTCTGTAAAAAAAACTTCCTGAATTTCCTAGGCAGTCCAAAAGAAGCTGTAAACTCTGACCTTAATTCTTTTAATTAATACTTTAATTTATTACATTTTGTCATAAGAAGAGTCTGTGATTAATTTTGTGGCTTGTGAAGAAGTTTTTCCTGCTTTTTTTCTGTGTGGGTTTTTTTTTTTTTCTTTTCAGTAACATATCTGAGGCAACAACCCTAAGCTGTATAAAACCATATCAGTTCAAGGTCTTCTGTACAATCACAGTGCATTGGGCCTGTCTCTCATACTTTGTGGAATGGCATTGCTAACATGCTTTACCATTTTAGTATATGTTTATTTCGGCTTTTTGTAGGGGATATTGCCTGATACCAATTATGAGGCAAGTGCTAGAAAGCTAACTGATGATTTTCTCTCCTTTCCATCTCCATTCTCCTTTATCTTCTCTATCTGTACTTGGCACCCTTAATTCCAGTTTATCTTAATGATAGAAATACCTGGCCTGGTGGCTAAATCTCCTCTAAATTCACATGTTCATTTGTCTTTTATTGGAAAAGGAAGAGAACAGGTTATCTTACTGTATCTGAAAGTTTTTGTGGCTCTCCAAGCTTCAAGGGGAGGACTCAAGTAGATTTTTGGGTTTGTTTTTTTTTATTTTTGTTTTTGGTCATAAAGTATATATGTAAAATAGATGAAGGGTAGTAGAAGTTGCTGAAGAATACATGGAATTGTTTCTGGATCAGCAGTTTATATCTGCTCCCACTAAAAGGCTAGGCTGGTATCTGCTCAGAAAGCAAATCTATGTAGAAAGAAGATTTCCTATGCTATACACGTATTTCTGATGCATGCAATACAAAAACTTTCTGTAGCTCTTGTAGGAAAGAGCTCTCCACTCACTAAACAGAGAAATGGGATGCTATTAGCTGACTTGGAATAATTTGCAATTCAATCCCCAGTTTATTCATAGCAACACAAGGACTTCACTAAATTGCGTATGTGGAAGATACAATGCAACCTCACCCATTTGCAACCATGTAAGTTACTAAGCTTAACTGTTGAGACTATTTTGGTATTTTCCTTAAGATTATGTATCTTTGATTTTAACTATTTCTGTTCTATTTCCCTTGGTGTCCTTTTTTTGTAACTATTTCCCATTTGGATTATAGCATATCTTTGGGCTGTTTTTCTGATTGGCTGCATGAAATTCCTCTGACTCCTGGGATTTTTGAATAAGCTGTTTAAAAAAATTTAAAAAAAATCAATTCTTTTAGTTGGTGGAGTAGTTATCGTGCACAGGAGTTATCGTCTTCTTGTGCATGCTGGGTTTCCCGGCTTGCTTTAGGCACTGTTGCTTTCTTCTTGGTAAGGGACTAGACCCAAAAACTTTTCACCTACTTTGATAATCGTGTTAAGCTGCTTTGTATTAGAAGTTGTAAATACTACAGGATATACTTACCAATAAAACTCAATGTTTACTGTAAATAACATTACATGAGATTACAACTTTAATGGAAGCACACCGTTCCTCAGTCTTGATATTGGAGAGTGCTTCTTTAAACTGTTACACTTAAAGCTTACTCAGCAGCATGACTTACACTGTGCTTTTTTGTTGCTGGCATTAGCAAAAGTCATAATCTATCCTCATAAGGAAGCAATTTTCAAGTTGATTTTTTTTTCCAGAAAAATAGTTTGGGGCTTAAAAAATGGGGAAAACTTGCCGCTACATAGCAAAGCATGAGCAAACTTACAAGAGAGGAAAATACAACCGGTACTAATAACAGCACTCAAAGACATGTCAGTAGATATGAGATGGAATATGGTACAAAGCTAAGCAAATGTGTTGTTCAAGCATTTCTTTCTTGTGTATAGGATACTGGGTAAAATATACATTTTAATTAAAAAACCTCACACAAGTATATTCTATAATGTAGAACAGAAGTTTATATCCAATTTTAATATTTGTCTTGGCAATAGCTTGGTACTAGTAAAATCAGAAATGTAGGGAGATATGAAAAATGAAGCAGTTACTTTAGGAGCAATTTTTTTTTATTGGACCATGTAGAATGCATATGAGTTACATGAATAAGTTGAGCATCACTAAAATATCTTTCAGGAAAAAAAAAATTGCACTTTTGACATAGTTACTAAAAATGGAGCTAAATAAAATCTCTAATAGATTTAATTTTCATTTGATTGCTAGTTCATGTCAAAGCAAAAATATGAAAAGTGATGGATGTTCTTATTTTATAGTGCCAGCCTGCTGTGGTTCAACCCCAGTTGGCAACTAAGCACCACACAGCCGCTTGCTCACCCTCCCCCAACCCCGGTGGGATGGGGGAGAGAATCAGAAAAAAAGTAAAACCTGTGGGTTGGGATAAAGGCAGCTTAATAGGACAGCAGAAGAAGAGAAAGTAGTAATAATAACAAGAATATACAAGTGATACATGATGTAATTGCTCACCACCCGCTGACCGATGCCCAGCCCGTCCCCAAGCAGCGATTGCTGCCCCCCCAGCCAACTCCCCCCAGTTTCTATACTGAGCGTGACGCCATATGGTATGGAATAGTCCTGTGGCCAGGTTGGGCCAGCTGTCCTGGCTGTGCCCCCTCCCAGCTTCTTGTGCCCCTGGCAGAGCATGGGAAGCTGAAAAAATGCTTGACTAGTGTAAACACTACTTAGCTAGAGACAAACCCATCAGTGTGTTATCAGCATTGTTCTCATCCTAAATCCAAAATGTAGCACTACACCAGGTACTAGGAAGAAAACTAACCATCCCATTTGAAACCAGGAACACAGCCCTATATGACATACACATCATTTAACATTACATTTAGTGAAAGAGAAGCAGCCAATTTTGATAGATCATTCTTGATTTTTTTTTTTTTTTTTTTTATTCTTTAACCAAATCCTTAATGAGCTGCACTTTATAGTTTTTTTTTTACCTTTAAACTTACTGATGCCTTGAACCACATGCAAATTCTAAATATTTGAGTGGCAGGAAAGCTTAGCTGTGTGCCCCATGTGGACATTTAATGGTGTGGACTACACCAGTCAGTGAAATAGTGTGGCTGATTTAAATGGGGCTACTCGGTTGGTAAGAGGATTGGTAGGAAGGTTGTATCCTTTCTTTTTTTATTTGGCAATCTTTGAATTTGGTGGCTTTTCTGTTATTTTCTCTGGGGCTAGGTTTCATAGCTCAAATATACCCAGCATATGTAGACTGGCTCTATTTTTATTTCCAATGGTCAAGTTTTCTTTCCAGGAACAGCCTAAAAAACAAGAGTAACAATGAATATGTTCACAAATCAAATGGCTTATGGTTCCTCAAAAGGAGCTAAGGCTGGAACAAAGTGCAGGAGATGTGGGCATATAACTTGTCATTCTATACATCTACTGTATATAGACAAACTTGAAGTTGCAAGGCTATCAACAGAGTGCTGTTTATGAGCAACAAAATATAGGTAAAATTATATTATAAATGATTATACTCTTAGAAATCATTTGAGTTTCTTCTAAAACTTGTAGCATGATTATTTTCAGAAGAGTATGCCTTAGTTTAAGATCTTTCCTTAATGCATCTCCTACATTATGATGGGTTATTTTTCAGATTCATAGGCTAATGCAACAGGGTAACCCTACAGTGAAATGCTCTGTACTTCTTATGTTCGGCAGGTAATTAGCTATTGCACTTTAGTTCATTACTTCATAGGTGATAAATTACTTTGGGGAAAAATGCTTTTAAAGAGTTTGACAAGTTTAATTAATCTATTAAAACTTTGACTCTTGGATGAATTTACAAGAAACATCTTCCTGTTTCAAGGGCAGCTCAACTACCACCCTCTACTGCCACATCAGAATGGCACTGAGTAAGGAGCACAAACAAGACTAGAGAGGTAAAGAAAAAAGGCAGTCCTCTGCTTGGACTCCCAGAGTATAGGCAATTACATGTTTCACTGAACACATAGCAGGAAATACTGTCTTTGTACTGTCCACATAAAGTGGTGGCAGGTAATTAGTACCCAAAGCAAAAAAAAACCCTAACATAGTCAGATTCCATGCCTCTTCCACTGGGAATGCTTTTATTAAATCACAAAATCAATGCAAAGAATATTAATATTGTACTCTGAATAAAAATTTGAGTACTCAAAAGACAAAGCAAGGCTTCCTTAAGTGTTTGCATTCTGATATATTTTAAAATATGTGTATTTTTTTTCTCTTTTATCTCATTTAAGGTACAAAATAACTTTAAGAAGCAGCTGTTTGGCATTCCTGGTTTTTGTTTCTAGTTCCGTATATTCATTTTTATTTCTAGTCTGCAGTTCAAATCCTGCTCTGAAGGTGGAATTCCAGATTTCTTCAGGACTCTTTCTTTGATACTGTATCTGGTGTTTCTAATATATGATCACTTCAAAAAACATTGATTTATGTTTTACAGTAACTTTTTAAGTCAAAGAGGTATAATTATTTGCAGTTTGGTGTCAGTTATGAAAGGCAATAAGAGTGAAAGTGGATCTATATAATTTTATATGGGCGCCCATTTTGAATCACTGAAAATGTGACCACATCTCAGTGTACTTGCACTGTGAAACACCAAATATGTCAATCAGAAATCAGCTGGGATTAACACAACTTTCTGGTGAGAACATTCAGCAGCTGGACACTGAGGTTTTTGGTCACAAAGCAAATGAAGAAATAGGGTCTATTTTTTCCAGTTTATTTCAGTGACTTTCCTAACTTTACACAGGGGTCTCTAATTAAGACAGAACAGAGTCTAGTTCTCGAAAGCATCCTTCACCTGTTTTAATCATAGTCATCTTTTTCTTCCTTCTCTTCAATTTTACAATTTCTCTTTGCTTGTAACCATCATTTTCAACAGGAATAGCTATCCTTCTTAACAGGAAAGAAGGTTGTTGGTATGTCTTTATTGTTATACAGCTCTGACTTATTCCAAGACAATTTTATTCCCATTGGAAAATGAGTTAGTTAAAAAAAATTAAAAAATTAAAAAAATCTGTAATTGTATAATTAAAGACTGTAGCATTACAAGCACAGATAAGAGATGAAGCTGCAGAAAAAAGCTCTTTTACATACGTGACAGTTGACAGAAAATTTTGTACCACAGTCAAAGTGCCTTACCAACAGTAGGTATGAAGATAACTAAAGCTGCAGAGTGGAATGCATCCATTAATTTAATGTGTATGTTTTATTAATCTGTTTACAGGTTAAATAAAACAAAAGTTTAGCTAAGAGCTAAGCTCCCATCTTTTTTCACCTCCTTCCCCCTGCATGGAGTTGGTAGGTACAAGTCAAGGTGAAATGTCTCTATCCATTGAACCTTATGCATCAACCTATGTATTGACAAGAGCATTGAGACTACCGTCTAAATGGATTAACGTATATAGGACATTTCTGGCTATTGATTGAAGCTGGATGCAAAATGAATAATGAACCAGTTGGCAGTTGTGGGGTTCCTAATGGGTGACTGCCTCTTAAAACCTTTTTTAGCAGGACACAATAATATTGACCTAGTTCTAGAGTGTTAAGCATGTGGACACAAATGTATGTGTACATAGTGGACCTTCTCATGTAGTTTGCTAATTTGTTAGGAAGCATTTCCATTATATGGTACCGTACTGCCATGAATGCAGGTCATCAGCAGCATCAGAAGATTTGTGTCCACCCCATGGACACTTGCTGTTCTCGCTCGTGAAAGAGCAAGTAGAACAGAAGGGTGCCTGTGAGGATTTCTTCTGTTTGTAATTAATAAAAGGCCATTTGCTCCAATTTGAGGAACAAAGGGTGTTTAGCAGCACATTGGTACTTGCATGCACCTCAAGGTGAAATATTTTCTTATAGCCCTGCGTGTTAACTTTTAATTCTATTAAAAATATTTAGCACTTCTTTAATATTAGCTGTGTTCTGGAAGAAAGTGTAACCCAGGCAACCCAACAGTCTAGCCCTTAAGCAGCCTACAGGCAGTCAGGCTTTACAAAATAATAATATTAAAAGACCCCTCATAGTGCTAGCAGCGAATTCAACAGCATTTTTGCAAGGTGAAAGTCTGTACTTCTAAGGTAAAGCAGAGGGGAAAATGGGCAGCATGACTAAGTGTTAGATAGGTTCATGACAGTACCCTCAGAGAATTATTAAAATTAGAATATTTTAGAAACAAACTGAAATGTGTAAGAATACTGTCCTGAGGTGAAGGGCCAGGGTGAGAACTGCAGAAGAAAGAAAATTCTTCATGCTGTGCAGCAGCAGGGTGAGTTATTTATACCTTACTCTCTGGAGCAGCAGTAGAGGGCTGAAGACAGCAGTCCCTTCCCACTGTATGGCTTTTTTCAGTGGTGGAAGCGGCTGACTTGGTTGTCCAGCACCTATTTGCAGCCTTCAGCTTGTTCTCACATCCCATGGGAAAGAAGACTGCCTGGAGCAGGCTGTGAACTAGATGGACAGCTCTCAATAGGCTCAGGCAAAGAATCCCTCCTCAGCAGGAGGACACTACTAATTTTGGCATCAAGGCTTTCCTGGGAAAATTCAGGTTCACAGGCTGAAAGGTTTCAGCACTGTATGATGGATCTATATTGTCTGTTATTCTTACAAATTTAAGAAAAGATTTGGCTGAATCACTGGAGGATTGATTCCCCAGGAGGGAGAAGACTGCTCCTTGCCTTGGACAACAACCAAGCTGGCTCCAGGGAAAGAGGGACCATGGGGCATAAGAGGTCAGGGGAGCAGGAGCCTAATGTGAAGGGGTGGGGTAGATAAAGTGCAGAGAAGAGTGAGGAGCAGCCCTTCAGGCCACAGAGGAGATGACAAGAGATTTGTATGGACCAGAGGGGCCTAGGCAGGGTTTGCTAAAACTCAGAAAAGATCTGTTTAGAAACAAGGGTCTACTCTGGTTCTGTGAGTTCTCCCTCATTAAAATGGTCATTATTCTAATTAACAATCTATTCAACCCTTGTTTAAAATAAAACAATAAAAGTCTTAAGATCTATTTTGGTTAGTTTAATCTAGGAGAGACTCTGGAGCTTAAAGCTTTGGCAGCCTGGTCTTACCAGGCGGCTGCACAATGTACGGGGCCTGGAACTGCAGATATGTATAGCTGTTACAAAACGGTTGTATTCAATTTGGTTGGATATATTACTTCTAGCCTTACCGTAGTGTATTTTGTAGATGGAAGACTTGACAATTGCAGTCAGGACCCTGTGATTGTAGGATTGCCTCTGCAGAAATGCTTTGGTTTTGAAAGACATGAAACTTTGCGCAATCCTGATACTTATGATCTGTGGACCTTGAGTTACTGAATGATTTTGTTAGGAGCTTCATAACTTGTATTCACAGCTTGTGATTCCCATATTGGGGATTGTCTGTTCACTTCTTCCCTTAGGTTTTCTGATTCTATTCATTATATGCAGTGGGTCAGTAGAGGAGTAATATCAATTATTCTTGGCTGTTGGGTTTTTAAAAAAATATTTAAACTGTAATCAAGTTTTCCGTCAAGATTTTCAGTTATTTCTTTTGTTATGGTAGACAGGAGAGATGCTTGCTGAGAGATCAAGATGGGTCAATGTGTGTGGTAGATGCCTAAATAACAGTAATGAGTTGCAACTGTCACACTTTCCAAAAAGAAAGAAGTTAAAAGTTTGATAAAAATTAGTTTATTAGGTGACTGGGGCAGATTACCTTACTGAGGATTTGCTGCTGTACAATAACACAATAACTTCTTCAACTTCTTATAGGTTATTGTTGCAACGTGGGATCTATTTTACCCATCTGTTGGGGTTGGAGGCCTTATCAAGGTGGACCTAAATTGATTTCTCATTGTTTGGGTTTCTATAGTTGCATTTGGTTTCATTTTTCCCTTTTATTTACAAACCTTACATCTAAGTTACAATAATATGTGCATATTCTTTATTTAGAATATTAGATTTTCATATACTGGGGGAGTGGGGTGAATATAGTGAAATCAAACTGAAATGCCTGGTCCCCACTACATACAAACATGCTATTTGCTTTTTGTATTAACCTTTTAATTTTGTCCCTTACAGTACAAAAGACATGTTCGTTTGTGTGTCCATATAATCTGCATTTTGCTGCTCTTCCTATTTCTAGGAGGTTAAATTGAGTTTATATAACCTTGTCTTCAAGCTACGGGTAAGAATGTTCAAAATATAAAGGTGTTAGTACAAGCCTGTATGGGGACATGTGTGTGCACATGTGCATTGTATGCATGTGCAAAGGGAAAAGACAACAAGGTCTTAAGACGTAAAAAGAAATTCTAAGTGTAGAAGTATATTCTTTTTGAAGTGTACATGCAGTTGAGTAAAGGTAATTTTTTTTTAAAAGGGTGCTGTAGCACACATGCATGCACAGGACTCTGGGAGCATTTCTTAGGAAACCTTGTAAAACGAAGAGCTCTTCAGACCCCTTATTGGGTGCAGTGTCTGTCCTAATCACCTAGTCTTTTATTATAATTGAAGTATGTAATAGCTCAAATGAAGTTAATGAACTGCATCAGGCACGTTGTGTTTTTTACCTTATATGTTTTTCTCTGCAAGAGATTTTTTGACTTCTTCCGCTAAACGTATGGCAGGTATAAATCTATCTAGGTGTAATTTAGTAGCCTAACTTGTGTTAGATGACTAGTCTCCCTGTGGTTTTTACCAGATAAACTAAATGGATGAAACTTGTATGAATAGTTGATACGTATGTTCAGCAATGACAGATTTTTCCTTTGGTCTTTATGAGCTAGTATATTATTTTTTGAGAAGCTGAGGTTTTGAAGTAACCTCAGATTCATGATTCAAAGAGAAGATCAAATAAAGTGTTAAAATAACTATGAAATCTGACAAAGAATGGTTGAGTGACATGGATTTCATCCCACCACCTCCCTGCTTTAAACAGATCTGCATGATGAGCAAATGTAAATTATTAAAAATCTCTGTGTGTGGGAATTTGTGTGTGTGTAAAAAAAAGTAATTAATTAACAGCAGCCTCAGCTGCAAATTACAGCAGATGACAAAAAAATGAAAAAGAAATCTGCATAGAAACAGAGTTTTTTTTTACTTAGAAAATATTGCCAT
The DNA here is from genome assembly GCA_013400535.1 of Scopus umbretta. Lineage (NCBI taxonomy): Eukaryota > Metazoa > Chordata > Aves > Pelecaniformes > Scopidae > Scopus > Scopus umbretta. The sequence continues at coordinate 1,357 of VZTL01076900.1, read as the reverse complement.
TGTTTGTTCTTCCTGCCTAAAATTCTGCTTGGAAAATGTGATATCTTAAATAGTTATTTTAATATGCTGTGATATAGAGCTGTAATTAGGAAAAAGATAAAGGGCATATTGATTTTACTAGTAAAGCTGGACTAGAATCTTTTACCTCCACTAGCTTGTTAGTACTTTAAGACTCTAAATTTCCTTTCTGACAATCTTTTCTAGCCATATTTTGCAATTTGTTCTGGCCATATAAGTCTTTTAGGATTACTTTTTCCAAAGGTGAACCTAATAAAACCATATCAAATATTCCCAGAAGTGAAGATCTACTAGTTCAGAGCAAAGGGGTAGCCAAGTCCATGCGATAGAAACATATAAATGTAGGTAAAAGCATTCAGGAGCTCTATAAAGTGCAAATCATAAGACACTGTAACAGGACTGTGAAATGCAGTAGTCAGTCAGTGATTCTGTGGAGTTTACAATTATATGAAGCAAGGAGTTTAAAAATGTCATTTATCTAAAGAGTGTACTACTCTAGTAGCAGGAGAGACAGTTTTATAGTAGCCTTTAATAAAAAAAATTCCTTAATAAAAAATACTTTGGATGATTTGGTCTTGTCTCTTAGTTGAACTGCTGTTCCAGATAAGCACTAGAATGAGGGAAACTATATATATCCTATACCTTCCTTATGTATGTCACTGAATAGTTAAACAATTTTTACACATTTTTAAGAATACAGCTTTAGTAAATCAAATGATCAGAATAATTTACTAAAGAAAAAACCTGAACTCTTAGTATTAAATTACTTGATTCCAAATTCTTGGCCATTGTTCCTGAGCTTGTCACACAATTAGAAGCTCTGAGATCTTATTTCTCTTGTCTTTTCAAGTAATCCGAGGGACGAGAATTCAAGGCAGGTGTTCCCAGGGTCTGCTGGTTACAAATAAAGCTGAATTTTTTTCTTAGTCTATACCATTTGGCAGTTTTGTTATGTCTTCACAGACCACCATGTTATATCAAATAGTACAGCAGAATATAGCAATGTACTCTTGCTGTTATTTCAAGCTGCTTTCAAACTGCTTATCTGTGAGCACTCCTTTCCTTGCCCC
>VZTL01076891.1:23404-46403 GCA_013400535.1 Scopus umbretta | reverse complement strand
GTGCGGGCGGGGGGTGAGGAGATATTTTAAAAAAAAAGGGTAACTATAGCTGAAAAGATGAGACTGCTTCATTTTTGCCATAGATTTTGAACTGTGTTTTTATCTATGTGATTTTGCTTTAAACTGTTACTGTTAGTTTTCATCTTTTTTTTTTCCTGATACATACAGAATGCTGCTCTAAAGTATGTCCACCACATGGCGTCTAATAGAAATAAAACTGTCTACCCCAGATTTTTTATAACCACAGGAAAATTCAGCTTTTGGGTGCACTGTTTTAGGTCCTAGCAGAGCCTAGAGGAGATGACAGGAAATTCCTCTTCTCAAGACTATAAAACTCCAGTTTTAGTTGGACAATATATATTGCCAACTATGTTTCACCTAAATGTCTCACCTAATTAAATGCCTCAATGTCAGAATGGAAATCCTTTTCTACTCCAAATCAATATGATTTTTAGGGAGAGCTAAGAAAAAGGAACTGGGTTGGATATTTGTGATGAGAAGGAAAAAAATCCCTCCCCTCTTCTTTCAGTGAAAATGAAAAAGAACCCCAAGCCAGTAGCCCAAGTCTTGCCAAACTTACGCTTACTGGAAGCTGAATGGTTGGACAAGCTGGAGCTGGATTAATGAGCAGAGTACAAGTGGGCTGATTGGCACAGAGGTCCATACTGCATGGAGCATTCATATGAAATCACTGGGTGAAACGTCTCCTGCGGTCCTTGACGTAAGTCTTTCATGCTGAGGTACTTGCAGTTAAGTGGCTCATTAATGGTGCATCTTTTGCATCATCAGATTCCCTCAGGAGTTGTCTCAAATTTCCCTCATCTTTATTGGCTTGTGTACAGCAATATCCTTCTAAGTCCTTGGCATCTGTCCCCTGTAGGTAATTACGCAGAAATTAATCTCCGTGTATTTGAATGGCTCATTTTCCAAGATTAACTTGAGGGCTGCTTGCATTGTTATTAATACAGCACCTAAATTTATCAACTCTGTAAGGAACAGGCACATAAACTTCAGTGTGTAAATAATACGCTCATATTCTAGCTGTCTGGTCTACAATCAGATGTTGGAATGCAAATGCTTTCTTTTTTTCTGTGAAGACAGCAAATGTTACATGTTTTGCACTATGTAAATGGCCTTAGTTAACATTAATCAAAATTGCTTATCAGCTGCAAAACACACTTCTAGATGCGCATCTCCAGGGCAGCCCAAAGCCAAATGGGTGACAGGCTTCTAATAGATATCTCATGAAACCCTGTTCCACCAGCACTTGTCTTTGTTAAAGCTGAGCTCTAGTCCATCTTCTCATCCCGTGAGACAGGGGCTGGTCTTACAAACCGTGACTCCTTTGTGCTAAAGAAAAAACAGGAGCATGAAAGCAATGCACATATGCAACCCGAACACAGGCAAGTCTTTTTCCCCACAGATCCCTGAACTTTGAGGGTTTCTTGCAAGGCTGTAAAAAGCTCACTCAACAGAAGCATCCAGTCAAATCGACACAGAAGTTCCCTCAGGAGTCTGAGGTCCCAGTGGGCTGTGCCGTCATTTCCCATTTGAGGAAATGTGCATTTCCAGTGGTATATGCTGTCACTAAGGTAAAAATTGGAGCCCAAACTAATACAGTAGGTTGGCTTCTCTATGGGGAGCAGAACAGAAAGTGGGTCAGGGAATGGGCTAGAAGTCCGCAGTGAGACTGCTTCCCAAGCAACTACTTTTGTACTTCGGGCTGAAAATACGTAATCCATAAACTACTCCAAAGCGTATATATAAAAATGTGAGGTTGCAACAGATTCTACTGATAACTTTCTGAGCAATGGTTTCCTGTTCCTTTCCATGCAGCAGAGAGTTATCTGCGTTAACAAAATGCGTTAACAAAATGAGAACTGAATGTATTTAAAAGCTGCCTCCCCGTTAGAGTAATATGGTTCACCTGAGCATAGACCTCCCTGTGTTTGGGAAGGTGGGACAGCCAGCTGTGGCCTAACAACAGCCTAGACAGTCTGTTTGCTTGCTCAGCCTCACATCAGAAGCTAGAAGCACTAGAAAAGCGCGTCCTCTTGGATCCCATTTTGAAATATCTTAAGAGCAAGAGGATAATCAAGGATGCATTTGTCGAGAGCGAATTGTGCTTGACCAGCTGGTTTGCCTTCTCTGACGAAATGACTGGTTATACGGTTGAGGGGAGAGCAACCAGACGCAAAGTGCCTTGATGTTTAGAAAGGCTTTTGACCGGATCTATCACAGCATTCTCGTTCAGAAGCTGTGGAAGGTGTGGGCTTGAAGAACACCCAGCCAGATGGACTGAAAGTTGCCTGAGCTGCCAGGCTTGAAGGGTAGTGATGATGGGCCAGATGTCCAGCTAGCAGCTGGTTAGGAGTAAAGTACCTCAGGGGTTGCTTCTGGGGCTGATACCGTTCAATATCTTCATCAACAACCTGGATGATGAAACAGATTGCCCCCGAGGCAATTACTAGGTTGCCCTTTGTATATGTGTACGGGTTAATAACAGAACCGGTGAGGCTGCTGTATTTTCTGGTGGTAGACTTGGAATTTTTCCTAGTGCAGGGTTTTGCAACACATGATCTTCTGTGAAGCTGTGGAAGACTTTAAATAGGCCGAGTTTACTTGCCAGTATTAAGAATCAAAAAGGGACCCTGGTAAAGTAATATGTGAGACCTTGCTGGGTCCAGTTCCATGAGCCGCTTAAAACCTTAGAAGCGACGTGGAGCAGTCTGGCCCCAAGGGGTATTCAATTATTGTTTTAGTAGATCTTATAAATTTGACTTGTTGGAGCCGTTTAGTACCTTCATGCAATCTAAAAATTATATTACAATGCCATTCTCTTGCCAAACAGTGGCACTTCAAAGTAGGTCCACTTTCCTATTCTGGTATAATTTTCCAGAATAGCAGCTTAATTCATGATTTATGCTGAGAGGTCTTTTGCTCATACAACACCTTTAAAATACAAGCTAGAGGATTAAAATCTATTAAATGGAGTAATTTTTTCTCATACAATGTCTTCAGCTCTAAACTAATTATATAGCGACAGGAAATATGCTGTGATCTCACATAAACTAATTTTCTGGGTGAAAGGACAAAAATGGCGGCTCAATTTTGGTGGTCCCTGAAGAGGGCAAAAGTAAAATTTTGTTTCCAACACAGCATTTCCAGATTTTGTGGCATTAATTAAAAGCATGTTTTGGGGCTGTTACCTGTTGAAGGGCTTAGAACTTGGAGTGCCTAATAAAATGCTCTAAAAAGAGCATTCAGTTATGCATCATGGATGCTGGTGCTTACATACAGGTTTGTGTTGTCGTGATGCTTGTTTCGTAAGAACATAGCATGAGAAGGGCAGTGCTGAGAAAGAAAGGTACTCTCCCAGCTTCTGGTCATTTTCAACTCAAGGAACCTCTAAGCCCCATACAGTTTCTGAGTGCAAAGAAGCTCGGTGCACTTTTCTTCCACGTTTGTGTGTACCTCCCCGCTGAGTACACGTGAACCGTTCACATCCACAACGTCCTATGGCAAGGAATTGCATGGTTTAACTAAGCGTTGTATGGGAATAAAAACATCATTTGATAACCCCCCGGTGTTGTGCTGGAAGAGTCAGGTAGTAGCTGGCCCCTATGCAGCCTGTCCTTGCGCCCATCATTTTATAGATATCTGTTGCTCTCCTATATCATCTTTTCTAGATGAGAAAGTCCTAGTGTATGCAGTCTTTCCTTGTGTGAAGGAACTGGCACTGCCAGGCCACTGGCCATCCTTGTTGTCCCTCCTTGAACTTTTTCCAGTATCGGTCAATATTCTTGAGGCTGGATCAGAAGGACCAGAACCGCAAGCATAATCTAAGCTCTGGACAAAACGTGGATTTAGACAGCAGCATAAAGATGTTCTCTGCATTTTTAAAGAATGCTGAATGATTTCTGGGTTTTGATGACGGTGCACTGGACTGATGTGTTTGTTAGATATCCTGCCTGACCCTAAAATCTCACTCCTGAATCGGAATAGGCAGGATGTTCCCCATTATTGTATCTGTCAAGTTAGGGTTGGTTTTCCACTTATGTGACTTTACGTCGGAGTTCATGTGTCATTTTAACACCCTGTTACTCAGTCCTGTAGGTTCTCCTGCAGTTCCTCACAATCTGCTCTTCTCATTACTAATTTAAATAACATAATTACTAGACTTTATGAGTTACTATTTAGCCCTTTCTCCAAGTTGTTTGTGAATACCTTTCCACATATACTGCGTTGTGACTAGTGGTTACCACCGAGCAGCCAGATTGGTTGTTTGGAGATAGAAAAGCTGTAATAGCTGAAGAAGAATGATGGACCTGATTCTGATTTAAACATGGGACTATGCGGGGAGTGTGTTTGTTAGATCGTTACTGTTGAGTTTGGACCTTACACCCGTTATCTCAGGTCCACTCTCTCACCCACAGCGGTGAGACTGGGGCTGCTGTTGCAGGATCCCCACAGAGAAGTCTGCAGTTTGCTTCCTCGCTCGTAACCTGCAGTCCTACCTTTCCAGGCAGTGCATACACAGGGAGTCTGCCCTTGGCAGAGAGCTGCTGACCACTGGCTTCTGCCTGCTTTGTTTTTTACCAAGTTTCCTACTTCAGTCTCCATGGTTTTTAATCAGTCCCGAATGAATTCCTGCGGACCTGCTTGGGAAGCTTCTGCTCAGTGTTTGCCATGTTTCTGCCAGCGCTTGCCCAGCCAGCCTGGCTCTGGCTTACTTTTATCACTTCAGGCTTCTGTATGATTAAGCAAAATTTCATTGAAGTTGACGGTGTTACTCTACTTAGAAACAGTTTTCTGTGGGGTACGAAATAGTTTTCTGTCAATATTTTATGCGTGAAATACACAAAGATACCTTGCAGAAACCCAACTTCGCCAATACAAGTGCACTTACAAACCTAATCTGATTTCTTCAATTTAATTGGAAGAACATCAGTAATTCATAAAAACACAAACCAGAAAGAATTTTGATTCTGCATTGGTATTCGTAAGGTAGAAAGCTATGAAGTTCGGCAAAGGTCTTTTCCAGCCCAGTGTCTCATCCCCAGCAAAGACCAATACTGGGTTTGCAAGGAAGAACCTAAATCTGTGGAAAGAACGTGCCGTTTTCCTAATTTTTTGTCATAAGCAGAGGTAGTTTAGCAATGTGTGTCTGAGCTCCCCTAGGCAGAGAGATGCACACACAGGCGGCAGTTGGCCAGGGTCAGGGCTGGCTCGAGGGTGCCTCGGGATGAGCTGGCTCTACTGCCCACGTGCTGCGCAGCTGGGCCTTCCCATGGGCGGGAGTTGGCACCCGGAGCTGATGCATCCTGAGTGCCCTGGGTTTGCTCTGCACACGTAGGCCGGCTGCGCGGCACGTGGGCAGCAGATGTTGCGCGGCTGGTCAGCGCGGGGCGTGCGTTGCGCACGTGTGCTCTGGGGACGACCGCGCAGAGGGCTTCGCTGGGGCTGGGCTGCTCTGGGGGCGTTGCTGATCGTCTTGGTCGTCTGAATGTCTCAAGCCCGCAACCTGTATGTGGACAAAACATCCTCTGGAAAAGATGATGTGTCCCGATGAATCTGGATGCTGCAGGATATGCTTAGCAATAACGAGTTTTTAAATAGCCACTACAGCTACATTTCTGGTGCATCTTGAAGTTTGGGACTAATTTCTCTTCCACTGAAGCCAGGGCCAAAAATCACACTTGTTTCTACCAAAGAAGGCATTGGGATCCCTTTCCGCCTTCACCAAAAATCCTACTGCTGGTAGAGATGAGAGGAATTGGACAATAGGCAAGGGTGCAGGCAGTGAAATCGGCTCCTGTTTAAATCATGGCAGTCATGTCAGCGACTCTTCTGAAGTCAAGACTTTAGCCATGGATTTTAATTCTTCCAGTGCTGAATTTCCATTCTGCTGACAGTGAAGAGCAAGGAATAAAATAATTGAATTCACTGGCTGTAGGAATACAGCTCATTTCTTTCCCACAGTTGCTCTTTGTCTTGGGTAGCTCCCCTATTGTTAAGAAAAATCAGTCTCAATGCATCTAACTCACAAGAGTTCCACGAGGCTTGCAAACATCTCTGAGGTACTCACAGCTGCTGAGGTGCTTTTGATTGACAATACCACTTTCATGTAATTCCTCCATGTTTCCTTTTGTATTGTTTTCAATTACAGTATTTTCAACAGAGCTGTCTACAATCAAAAAGTATGGAAATTGAATACAGAAAGACGTAATATTTCAAGGAAGAGTAAGTATAGCAGTGTCATTTTTTTCCTAGAGAAAGGATATAGATTTCTCAAGACCAGCTCTGTATTCTCATTTTAACTGGCAGACAGGAAATGTTGTTTGGTTTTTTTTTTCCTTTAGGTCCCAAAGGATGTTTCTTTGTTAGAAAGCCAAACCTCCGTTTCCTCTATTCCTTGTAACTGATAGCAAACCTGGTGAACATAGAGTAGACTTGGCACCAAACGCATGAACTTGTAGCCTATTTCTTTTACAAACCAATTTTGTTTGAACACTGGAAGTCTGCCTTTGTTTTCTGCTAGATAACTTGGTAGGCAACTAATTGATTTTCTTGTGGCCAGATGCTAGAGCCTACCCTGATGTTAATGAGACTTCACTTACCCAGACAGTCTCAATGAGGTTAACAGCACCCTGTGTGTGCATCAAATCCCCGATGCAGCTGGTTTATGCTGAGAAATGCTGGCAGTGGCTTTGTCTCAATCCCCCCTTTGACCAACCCCCTTTCTTCCCCAGGATCGCGCGCATACGCTGGATATGGCTGGACTGCATAATGCATACAAAGAGATATGCAAGCTAGCTTTGGTAACAAAAGCAATAGCCATGTACAGCCACAAACCTGCTTTTACGAGAGCTAATTGTAGTTTGGGTGGCAGAGCAGGCTGTCCAAATTGCAGCTAACACCCGGACTCGTGTCCTGTTCAATGGCAGGATGGACATTTCAAGAGTGTTTTGAAACAAATCAGTCTTGTAGTGATCAAAAAAAACATGATCACAGCCAAGTGGTTTGGTTGAGTAAGTTGGGTATCTAGGATGCCAAATAAGTGTGGCATGATTTGGAGCAGGTACTGTGTAGCTGAGAGGCTTGGAGAAGTATCGCAAGGGTATACAGAAGTGCCATCTTAAACAGCGCAAAACTGAGACACAGCAGAGAACAGGAGTGGATGTCAAGCTTCTGGCTATTACTGGCACATAACTGTCAGCTGGAGGGCTGCAGGAGCAGAAGCATCGTATGGCTGAAGCGGACCTCATGTTGATGGATGCAAGACTCGAAGCACCAACTCTGTCTTTTTATTTTTCCATATAGAGGTTAGGAACCTTGGTTGCTGGAGTCTGCCATCTCTGCAAACTAGTCTGAGTCGGTATGTGCAACATTACCTCTTCACTGTCTTTGTATTTTCAGGGGATGATTTTTCTTGATTTACTTCAGATCAGGACATAATACCCGTGTGCTTTAAAGGATTGCTGCCTAATGAGTTTCTGTGATTCTGAAATCCAGTGTAAAGTTTCTCAGCCATGAGGCTCTTCTTTGCAGAACTGCTGCGATTATTTTCATTTACAATGAAACGAGAGGTAAAGTTGAGCCTTCCATTTTGTTTGGTTTTGTGCCCACGCCTCTGGATTGCTTCTGCAGTGGTCTGTTGGGCCACGCAGCTGTGGAGACCAGACAGAGACAAGGAAGGCTTCAGGTGTTTGATTGTCACCCAGCTGGCAATACTAGTGTTTAAGTTGGATTTGGGGAGTTTTCTAGCTGATAAGTAGGTTTATATGTTTGAGTTTCATTATTCTAGGCTCGCTGTTGTGTTTACTTCTGGTTAAAAAGTTACTCGAACAACCAGTTGCTTACTTTCACCACATGCAGAAGTTCACACTTTATTGGTGAATTAGCCACGTATTTCTTGTTTAAAAGTTCCAAAATATTCCCACATGCTGCTTGTCCTTGATCTGTGAAGCACAAGGAGAATGGCAAATTCAGGAAGCCCCTTATAACAAGCATACAAATAAAAATTGAGAACTCATAAAGGACCAAATTATAGGCTAGAATTGTGGTAGTTAGATATCTTAATTAAAAAAAAAAAATTGTTCTTCTTGCAAACAACCTGCAGAAATATTCTAAAAGATTATCTGCGAAGACAAGATTTTCAGAAATAAATACTACATTTTCTTAGAGGAAACTAGAGCAGTGAAGAAGCACAGGAAAAAAAAAGAAAGCATGCAAGAAGCAGGCCTGTTATGTTGCCTGACTTGAATTGTATACTTTACGTATCCTGAGGTAAATTTGATCTTGATAGTCAGTTGTGCAATGAAGTAATTTGCTATTGCACTCTGTTGCACTACCATTCAAAGAAGGCAATGAAGCTTTTTGACTGGTGTAGTCCAGCTTTTAGAAAATGGGAAGCTAAAATTGCCACTTGATTCAAGCCATCAGTAAATTTCAACTGTCTTAGCTGGCAAGAAAAATAATACAAATTTTAATAAACTTGATAAAAATAGTTTTATGGTACAGGATGAGTAGTCAGCCTCTGAAAACACATGTAGATAACTACTGGTCAGTTATCATGTAAATACTTGGTATGAAATGAACCACTGTTAATAATTTAATAATCAGTCTAACTTTGATAAAATGCAGTCATTAGCACCTACCCATTTTTGTCTAATGCTGAGACACCAAGGTTCTTTTAGGTCATGTTCCCAACAAGAATTTATTTTGTCCATTTGTCTCCAACTGCATATTCTTTGTAAAATCATAATAGCAGGATGTGGTTAGAACATCATACATGATATTATAGCTCTCAACAACAAGGCTTTTCCAGGAAGGGATGCTGGAGACTTGTCTGATATAGTGCTTGCAACCATGCCCCAGCAAAAATACTGACATCTTGTCAGACTGGATGTCTGCGGTGAGCTTACCAACTACAAGAGAGGAGCAGCGAGGCCGTATGAAATGGTAGTCTTCACAGCTCTTCTCGCTGGTCTTCAACAACATCCCTTGACCCTTACTAGACAGTTATTCAATAAGGTGCTTTTGTTTTACTCAAACAACCAACCAAACAAGACCCAACCAAACACCCCACCAGTCTATCATTAACTTACTTGAATCGAAGCAACAGAACTGTACTTTTCTGATAGGTAATGTGGACTGTGATCTTTTTGTTACAGTACAAAGCAAATGTCACCTATTTGCAAAGTAATTCTTCCTTCGTATTGATGGCTGGCTTTCCCACTAAATTATTTTTAAATGAGATCCATTTTAAATCCAATCCGCTTTCTTAATTTCCTCTTAATTAGTTTTCTATAGATATTATGTAGGTCAGTGGTCCCTCAAGATAGAGATGACCTGCAGCAGGAAGGATAAATAGGACTCCAGGATTTGTTCGCAGGCGTCACAAATCTGTGTTGCTCTCCAGAGGGCTGGTATTCTTTCTTTCTCATTCCTTTCAAAAAAACTCTTTGATCCAAAGCAACCTTGAAAGACATAAGGTAAATGCAACCAGCTCAGATATCTGAATCTGTGAAGAAGCTAAAACCAGGTCCCAGAAATTAGCTGTGATTCATATGCTGGTTCCGTGATCTCTTTGGCATCTTCTGAACAGAAATTCTGCTCAGAAGATTTCCAACTGGTGTTGCCCAAAGCAAAGGTTAAAGCAGAGTTCATTGGGCATAATGTTGAAGACAGACAATCTAAGACATGTAAACTTTTAATGTGGGGGGTGCTTTTTCTGAACAAGGGCTGAGTTGCTGGTGATTTGGGAAGCATTGCCATGGTCATGTCAGGGTTTTGCGAGAACAGCTCAGCGAAGAATGAGCAGAGAAACTGCAAAGCTTTCTTTGCTTGGGCTTAGTCGATTGTATAGGACTGAGATCGCAGAAAATGAAATGACAGATGAAGCATTCCATTGCTCCACTTGAGCTCCATTAGGGTTTTACTTTGTTATAAAAAAACCCCCAAACAATTAAATGAAGAAACTTATCAGAGTACTGTATTGGAAAGAACCAATTGTTTGGTTGCTGTAGGCACATGAGATGGACCTCAGTGCTTTCTGCACGCACTCAGGGACTTAACTTGTGGAAGCTATATCCTGTAAGAAATCAGTCCTCATTCAAGCAGTGTTTGGACAATGCTTCGGCATGCCGGAGACCTGATAGAGCTGACAGGAGCATGACCAAAGTATGCCTGTGTTTATACAGCTTGTGCTTATCAGGAGGCAGAACTTTCCTCCCCTATAATAATACCTCAGTGGATGCTGCTGTGCTGATGTCCAGAGGTTAGCTGTTTCTTCTTCGTTGTGTGGTCACTTTGCCTTGTGGGCAGAGGTAAGGTACTGAGCTACGTGGACCTCACCAGGCCCAGTACGGCCATTCTTGTGGGTGCCTCCTGTGTAGCACAGGGAAGGAAGCTCAGAGAAGAGCAACGTGTTTGCTACATGCTTGGCCCAGAAACTGACGGGAAGAAAAAAATCTTTGAGGTTTTTAGTACGCACGCTGGTGTTTTGTTTTCCAGAGAGCAGTGGTGAGCCAAAGAGGCAGCCTTTTCAGCGGGTGAAGTACAAGTAACAGTTACTGGTGGCAATGGGTCTCCCATTGACGAAGCAGCTCTTTTCCTGGTTCTGATGACCCACTGTCATTATATAAATCATAAATTATATAAATCTCCAATCTGATATTTCGCCCCTCCCCATTCGTCAGATGAACTGTAGGTTTCAATACCTACTTCAGATCCTGCGGTTGAAATAGGATCCAGAGGTGTGTATGTTTATACTTACCAGCTGCCATAGTAAAAGCTCTGTGGTTTGATGATCCAATTTATTATAAATCACCATTTTAATGCTCGGTGATATATCATAGTGAGACATCAGCTTCTGAGAAGGATCTTTGTGGCTGTATGGTGCAGTCCTGAGGCCACAAATGCTTGCTGCTCTGAATAAGGATCATTATTAAGGTGGACTGACCTGCTACTGTATTCTGCCAGCCCTTGCAATCTATAACACATCCTTTCAACAATCCTTGTTTAAACGGTGGGCCTTGAAGCTACATCTTTCTTAGTTGCTGTACCAGACTCTCATGTAAACTTTGCATGAATGCTCTGTGCTGCTTCTTCAGAGCTGTTAGTCAGTGCGATGGCTTGGTCCTTGCTTTTTGCAACAAAATCATGGTGCATCATGTGCTTGCTGGTTCAGTTTGGGAGGGGGAGAGGTTCTAATTCATTCTCATTCGTTCCTTTTGAAGTAGATTTTACGTTTCTGCTCCATGTGCCATTTTTCCTGTGCTGAAACGGCTGGATTTCCAAACAGACATTGTGGAGCCTGGTTTGTCCAAGAAATTTTAATAAGGGTTTCCAAATGTTTCAGACAGGAAGGCCTAAATACTAATGCTCCTAGGAAGACACAAAACTTAACCCACTTGTGCTGTATGGAATTAATTTGTTATTTCCAGAGGTGCTGCAGCTTCTCAGATAAGACTTCTGTGTGTTTTTTCTGTTTAGGAGCTAATTCAAATCTAGCTACGTCCATCACTAAGACTGTCGATAGTGTCTTTTTTGCCGTGATGTCTAAAGATGTGCATGAAGATCCCACATAATAATTTATTCCTGTCATTTGAGTATGAGGCAAAGTGTGTAAGAGAGCGAGAGAGAAGAAAAATAGATGACGTCCGGGAAAAGAAAATTGAGGTGTTTCCGTAAAGCTTGCGGAGGTGATGAATGCTGTTGCTGTAATATGCAAACAGCAAAACAAGTGGTTTGGCAGGCACTGCAAAGCAGTTTTCCTTGCTGACCAATATCACCTCAGTTGCATTTCTGTGCGCCTTTTATGGCTTGCACACTCCTGTGGTTCCTAGTCTCTAGCTCTGTGCATGGGTTGGGCAGGGCTGTTTTGTTTCTGCTGGTGCCTAAAAAATGGCATTGCACATCTACTTGTTACTAAAGATAATAGCAGCTCCATCAGAGCTCTCAGATCCTCTGTGGGAATGCATAAACCTGCCCACTGCTGTGGAGCATGCGTGATGGTAGCAACGAGGCTCTGAGATCCCCTGGGATTTCACCCTGCTCTGGTCTGCATGGGGATCAATTAGATATGCTAGTCAAACATTGAGAGGACACTGTTGTTAGCCCGGACTTCAGGACACAGAACAAGTGAGAGCCCTCAGTCCGATCCAGATTTCACTGAAAACAGATAAAACACTGATGTGGTCCCATCTGCCAGGGAAGAGGCCATGTCTTCTGGCTAGACTGCATGCTCTATGGCATAAAACTGCTAACAGCAACGATAGCAAAACTGAACCCAAGCTCTGTGGGAGCTGTAGCCAATCTGTAGTGCAAAAGCTGCAACCCAGCACTCGGAATGTGAGCATGTCTCAGATGCAGACACTGCTCTGAGGTCCCATTACAAAGGGTGGCAGGCTGCTCTACCCATGACTTTTGGTCTGAGAGGATGGGATAACCCAACTGAGACTTAAGCAATGAAGCATCTGTGGGGCAAAAATATCAGTCCTGTTCAAGTCCTTGTCGCAGCAAAAAATTTCACGTGCACTGTGAGATGGTAAGTGAAGGATGAAATCAAGTTCCCTCACTCCCTGCCCGCAGTGACGATGCTCTTTGGAGCCTGGATTACAGTGCTGGCTCTGTGGAGCCTGAGCTGGGGCTGTTGGGGCTCCTCGACTTGGGAGCATGGCACTGGTGCTGCTCGGGGCGGGCATAGCTGCTGAGGTTCCACCGGTAAGCCTGAGCAGGCCCTTGAAATACCCCCATGGGTACACAGTGCTATATCTCAGCCCCTGACACCATTTTGTTAGAGCTGGAGGCAGCTCCGGCATCTCTCTATCAACAGCAGCTTAACTTTGACCAGGGGCCTGTGGACGTTAGCTATCTGGTATTCAGCTATCCCTGTTCTGTGGGTTTTGGTGGGCTTTTGGGGACTTGCATGAGCAGTAATGAGAGTCACCTGGGTTGCCCAAATGACTGTCAGACAGGCAAGAACACCTGTATTTAATCTGGAAGGCCGCCCCTTATCTGATGAGGAGAGCAGGACAAAAGGGTTGGGTGCAAATTGCTGGGTATGAAGGATGCTGTTGAAACAGATGGAAGCAGCAAGCACCAAATACTGTGCGGCTCAGTGAATGCTGGTTTACGGTATGAAAACATTGGCTGGAGAAGATGAATTTTGACCTTAGGGTTTTGGTTTTAAATGTTTGCTCTGTGTGGCTCTTTATACTCAGGTAAGACAAATCAAAATGAATATTTAATGTCAGTGTGTGTGGGCATAATGCTGGCTTGCAAAAGCCAAATCTACACTTGAGAAGTTTTTGTTGCAGTGTCCGTATAGGGGGAAAAAAGCATAGATGTTATAGGTGTTTGGTTTCTTTGTTATTCATAGAATAGAATCAGTAAGGTTGGAAAAGAGCTCTGAGATCATCGAGTCCAACCATCAACCCAACACCACCATGCCTACTAAACCATGTCCTGGAGTGCCACATCCATGGGGTTTTTGAACACCTCCACGATGGTGACTCCACCACCTCCCTGGGCAGCCTGTTCCAATGCCTCACCACTCTTTCAGGGAAGAAATTTTTCTTAATAGCCAATCTAATTATTGTTGCTTTCCACCTTTGCATGTGGCCGAGATGACTGTGCCAGCTGACATGCTCTGGTTTCTACAAGGGTTTTAATGCCCCTGTGACCAACTGAGACAGGCTGGCTGTTTTGGTAGATCTCAGGAGTGGTCTTCGGCACAACTGATCACCTCTTCTGTTTGCTGGATAATTGTCTAGGATAATAATGTGGCAGCCTGGTTGAAGTCTTATCTCAGTGGGGACAATTTACTTGGCTAATTCTGGCCAATAAGCAGCAAGCTCCCTATCCTGTAGTATACCACCAGCATTTGGTGTATTTTCATTGTTACTGTAGCAACGGTAAGCCGTCCCTTAAGAGGAACGTTGAGTGGCCATAAAACTATGCATGTTTCAAAAAACAAAATGTGCGTGCTTCAGTTACTAAGCCAGGGTTAAGAGTGGGAACCTATAGCTAAATCTTTCTCAATAACATCTATTTTGCATTTCATTTGGCAAGCCCCAGGTGTGTTGCAGGCTCATTACTTCAAAATACACTTGCTCACAGCTGTAGGCCAGCTGTGCAAAAACAGCTATGAAATACTCAGAATTTAACAAATCTGCCTATGAACCAACATAATCCACAGAAATGCTTGATAGGATACAATTAATTCTAATATTAAATGAAAAAAGAGGGTCCTGATTTGCAGCAGAGGGCTCACTGTCTTCAATCTGCAAAGACTGTCTAAATTTTTTGCCCCTCTCTAAATTTTGTAATGAAGAACAGGAGCTATTCTGGATTTTGTAGCTTGAAAAACATCGCTCTCCTCTTTATCTTTGTCTCTTCCAGTACCGCCTTCTCGCATCATGGATTGTATTGATGTGATTGTCATACCCTGTCTGCAGTGCAAGAGAGTTTGTGGTGTCTGGCTTTCCACTTAACTGCTGACTTTTCTCCTGTACCTCCCTGAGACCTTACGCAGTTTTCTGCTTTTAGAGAAATGCTCTAATTTGGTGCTTCAAAGGTGCAATGAGCTATTTTAAAAGGGCACAGTTTGGACTGTTTCCCCTTGCAATAACTTGAAAATAATTGTCTTACTTCATATTTCCTGAGACCTGTTTTCTTCCCCTTGCTTTTTCCTGGGTGAGGAAGCATTTATAAAACCACCACTTTAATTCTGTCTTTCCATATTGTAGTGACAAAAGAGGGAGCCTGCACTGATGTCACAGAGTATCACTGAGGGGATTATTAGTACCTTGGTTCTGTTGTCACAGCTGTAAATACCAGGCAAATTCTGGCAGAGTTGCGTTTCTTCCCGAAAGTGCAGTGTGGTAAGATGTTAAAACTGTCAGTGATTCAGAACAAACTCTTCACTGTAGCAAGTGTGATTGAAAGGATACTTGTGTGATTAGAAGGAGCAGCTTGGGAAAACACCTTTTGAAATCATCCCTCAAAGGCGCCTTGCTGCATGTTCTCTGCAGCCTGCTTGGGAAGAAGAAATAATCAGGAATTCCAAGGGAACGTTAGGCTGGCTGGCTGCATGCTCTTTCCGCCACGCTTCGCTATACCCCTACGCTTCGCTCCTTCCTAGCAAACCTGACTTTTGCTGCACTTCAGAGCTAAGTACGCTTTTGTATTCTTTGCAAAGAGAAAATCGTAGTTTTTGAGAGTAGGCTCAGAGCTGGCTTTAGCAAAGAAGGGCAGGGAAGTAAACTCTGGTATGTGCCTACGGTTGAAGGGATGAGCTGGCTGCTCTGAGGGTAGGCTGAGCTACTAATCCTTCCCTCTTGCTTGTACAGGCGTATGCTAAGATGCCTTTGGGCTGGCTTTGAAGGAGGACTGATTCACTGAAAACATCTGCTCCCATGTTCTTGCTTTCCAAGCAACTATATCTTGTGGTGTGTCCCACATTCAGAAGTTTAGGTTAGGAAGAAGTGAAGGAGGGTTAAAAAGGCAGTGTTATGGTGGACTGGAGCATAAAAGAATAAACTTTCCCAGAATCGTGGCTGGATGTAGTGCTTGGGACGCATTTTTCTGTGACGATGTATTTTTAGCGTAATTTCACAGCATCCCCTGCTCGCTACTTCTGTTGTGGAAGCTGCTCACCCCACCTCCCTGCTTCTTTGACTGTGCCCTGTCTGCACCTCTCCTGGCAAGTACCCAGATCATTTTGGAAACATCTCATCTCTGATGTAGCATTGGCTTTGCTAATCTACAAAGGGATCTACAACTTCAACAAGACAGTCTGTATATTTTTTATATATGTAGAAATACTCAGGGGGGTAGCCAAACCAAACTCTCGAAGTATCAGAAGGGAAGCTCCTACTGCGCGTGCCTGACTGCTCACACGCTCCACACAAAACTGAGCGATGGAGCATCAGGAGGGGAAAACGACTGACGGTTACCTCTAATTCTGTGCATTTGTCCTTCTCGTTCTCAGACCTTTTCAAACCAAGGTTCTAAGTTGTCTTGAAAATGTGGTGGTAGTGTGAATCCACTGAAATGTCAGCAGGCACGGGGTGTCAGGTACCTGCCATTACGTACCTCCTGACAACACGCAGCCCAGCTCTCCCTTTTGCAGCCCACGAGAAGGAAGCTGAGCGCGAACAGGCTGAGTTTGCAAATCCAAGCCTGAGGCGAGGCTGTCCCCTCCTGAGCCAGTTCGGGGCACAGCGGGCGACTGCGTGGCCTGGGCCACCCCTGCACAAGACCATCTGTCCTACCTGGAGAGTGAGAGCTCAGGTGTGAAGGGAGGCAGCGCCGCCTGCCTTCCCCACAGCAGCAGCTGCTGTCCCCTGCCTTAGGGGCAGGAGTAGGGAATGCCCTTCTGTCTAAGGCCTCTGACAGCTTTTCCTCTCAGCCCTGTCCTTCATCTTTGACATGTTGAGGAGGAAGAGGACTCTGTTCTCATTTTTCTGACCCATCCCTTCATCCTAAGGGGGTCCGGGTGGGGTAGATAGTTCTTTGTAGAAGGAGTAGGCAGGGGACTTGTAGAGGGCTGCTGGTGTATTCCTCAAAGGAAAAGGATGAGAGCGAGTGATGGGAAGGGTGCTTTCCTCCTCCCTCGTGCTTTTAATCCCAGTGCCCTCTCCTCACCTGCTCAGTATCCTGCAGCCACATTCTGCTGCTGCACAAGCAAAACCGAACTTCGCCCCTGGGGCGAGATGCCTTGAGTGCTTAAGTCTCCTCTGTGTGTCAAGGAAGCTGTCCCACATAATAGCCTTTGTCGGGGGTGTGACTCTGCATGGGCGTGAGGTGTTCCCCTGTGTTCTGGGAAATGTTAGATGCTGGGAATATAGCATTACGGAAGAAAGACTGCTGGGAAGGACCTCCAGCAGTCGGTAAGTCAAGCTCCTTGCCCGAAGTCAAGAATGATTACAGCTGAGCCATTCCTGTGAAATTTTTGTATCGTCTCATTTGCAGAAGACTTGTAATCTTCCTGGACACTCTCCCTGTATTTACCTCTCCATTAAAAACCTTCTGTTAACATCTTTGTTACTTCTTACCTTATCCACTGTTTCCTTATGGCCTGCAGTGGCTTTTTATCAGTTTGAAGATGATTATTGTGCGTCTCCTCTGGTCCTTCTCCAAGTACCCTGGAATGGACGAGTCTGGTTATTCCAGATGGATGCCACAGAAGTGACTCTCTGGACTCGCTTCAGCGGGTTCTTACCTTGCAGGAAGGGTGTTGTGCAATACATGTTACTGTGCTCTGGCAGAGACCTCCCTGACGCACTGTGAAAGTACGTGGTAGAACATAACCTTTCCTAGCTGAAACTTAAGCTGTTTGGCTCAGGAGAGAAGAGAGAAAAGGGCGACTTTTGGTTTTATTTTTTTAAAAAGAAGTAGCTAGAAAAAATATTTGAGACAAAAGGGAGAAAGGTTATTGTCATTTTTAGTTAAGACAGCTTTGCAGAAAATCTTCCTTCTCCTCCTGATCGACATGGATCCCTGATGGCATGGATCCACCTTCAGCAGTGTGGATATATTGGCAAATGAGAGTCAGGCACTGTAATGGCTCTGTCTTGTTGGCAGGATATCTCACTGAGGTGCTTCAAAGGGGGGGTGCTCCTGTCCTTGATGTGATCTAAGCCTGTCTTCTCCCCAAAGCACAAGGCAGGCTTAACACTTGCTGACTGTTGTGAAAGGAATTAGTTTTTTCTTGTACGTTAGGTGTAGGCTGTAACTGGTGTTGCTGCTATGCCATTGAACGCTTCCCTGGCTGCAAACCTCTTCTTTCCCCACAAAAATCTCGCAGTATGTGACAAAAACATTCTTTATAACACTGTAATGAACGTGAGCAAAGCAGTATTCTTGCTGCCAAACTGAAGTGCTGAGCGGTTAATTTTGATCAACTGAAATGCCCCTAACTTAATTGTATGTCTGTTCATTAAAGCTGCATATAGGATCACAAAGCTTTGCTGTCTCAGCATGGAGCCTTCTTTTTAAACCTGACATACCACAAAATTTATCATACACAAGGAAAACACTATTTCTATGCAAACTTCTGCTTCTATTTCTTCTCCATTCCTTCATGTTGTGGGTTTTTCTCCTGGTGTTTTATATTGTGCCTATTACATTAGTATTTGAGTAATTCCTTGTTTTACAGTTGTCAGGCTGTGTTGGAAGTTAAGCCTTCCTGTGGGGCTAGGTGTTCCTCTAGCTTGCATGCGGAGCCAAGGAAGGCTAATGGGGCGTGCAGGCGATTCCCTGAATCTTGCCCGGCTGCCACCTTGGCCCTCCTAGGGGAAGGGCAGGTATGGTTAATAAACTGTGTTTGAGGAGGCAGTTATGGTCCTGAAAGAGCCACGAAAGGCAACACTGATGGAAGTTTTTGAAAGAATGCAATTTTCTTACAATCTCCTATTCTGTACAATGTTGTTCATATTCATAAAGGCATAATAAGAAGGGCCACGTCTCTGTCTGACATGCAGAATGCTTCACTTCAACTGTACCAACAAGGCTCGGTGTCAGAGAGGCACTAGGATACCATGAATGGCCAAAACCTCATTGTTGTTATCCTGAAATTCTTGCATATTGTCCAGAAGCCACCTCTTGCTGACACTCCCATTTTCTGCTTGCTTTGAAGAAGCCTATTGAACTGGACTTCCCACCAGACGTTTCCAGTAAACGCCAAAAATAGGTGTTTTTTTTTCTCTAGCTGTGCCATGTGTGATTAAATAAGACGCTGTATCTGTACGCCCATTTGCATATATATAATGGTAGCACTCAGAGTGGTATTAGTTTCCCCCATCTTCTAATGCTTTTATAAATAGCTAAGAGCAAACATGTTTTTAACGTTTCTTTACAATAACCGACAACATTATTATCTCTGTTAAAGCATAAAAAGTAAAGCAAGTTAGAAGCTTTCATCACACTATCTGTAAGCAGTAAGGTGGAAACTTTTACTGCCTGGCTTCTGGGAGTGTGCATGCATACAGATGATTCAGCAGAATGCTTGTAAAAATGTACATATAATTGCTCAATTTAGTCATGAAATTCGTGGGACAGTGAATGAAATACCTTGGTGTGCTCTAGAATAACTGCGTTTATGATGGCCTTCAGGAACCACAACTTCACTTATATTAGAATATTTTTCTGACAGGTCATAGCTTCTTTTAAGCCAAAGGCATGGTATTAGAAAAGGAAGATAGGCTTTGATTTTAAAATACATAGGACACGATTTGGTGATGATCCCATTTGCATTTGGGATCTACTTGCAAATGACCTGTGCATGCTATGTCCTATTCATGCAACTGCTGTTTCTTTAATGACTTTTGTGCACATACAGTCATTTTTTGTAATGCTCTGCATGTACCGGGAAGAGACGCTGATGGTGGGAGGCTGTCAAAGAGTAAACCACTTGCAGTGGACTAGCAGAAGTGTGTGAAAGCGAGCCTGGCCAGATTTGTTGATGTGGAAGAAATACTGTGCAGTGGTACCTCTGGGAGGGGAGAAGGAGGTCATGAGGCTCGTATGGCTGGTACCAAACTAGGAGCTGCATGTCAAGTTGAGAGAAATGCCAGAAAGCCTTGGGCAAGAAATGGAAAATGATGAGTAGCCTGAGCAAGGTTAGGAGAAGGGAAACTGAGCTGTAAAACCGCTGTTGTTCAGAAAATGAGCCATGAACTGTGCAGAAAAGGCTGGACTTCTGTAGGGGTAAGGATCCTTGGCATGATGAATGCCCTGGGGAGAGGAGGAAGCAGAAACTGGAAAGTATGAATGGGGGATTTCGTTGTGTCTTGTTTTGGGATTACTGCTCAGGTTATTTGACGAGGACCAATTAAATCTCTATTTCCTTTAATCTGGTAGATGCCTCTGAGCAGGTAAGATGCCGCAACTGCAGGGCCTGACTGAGGGAGGAGAAAAATTTGTTGACATGAAAGGAATCTAATGGCTCTACACTAAGCCCATGGAAGTCTTACAGTGAAGGGTGGTTGCCTCTTCAATTCTTTTTCAGATTTCTATCTCGCTGTTGCCTTTACCAGGGCAGTAAGGATGTCCCTGAGCCGTCCTCTCCGAAGTAACAAAACTCAGTCTCGTCCCATGTTGTTGGAGAGGTCAGGACTGGATCTTCTGAAAGGGCTTCAGATTTATCTGTCACTAACCAGATATGATGAACTATTCTGGGAGATTATGGACCTCTTCAAGCTCTCTCTGTCCTCAGGAGACCATCTTGGGACCTTGACACTTGTGTATATTTAGCTCTGGGAAGTATTGCCTTGCAAAACAAGATTTTTATCAAGAAAGGTGATAGAAATATAATGGGAACACAGTAAGGAATACTTTGATGTAACAGTAGCCTGGGGAGATAAGACACGTGAAGTGCTTCTATAGCTTTACACACAGATTTGAGAGAGGATTATTAATGGATTTGAAAGTGAATTACTGATTTACACATGTATGTTTTTTTTCATTAAAGATATCAGATATGCTTCCATTAATATTTCAGTCCATTTTTAGACAAAACAATGGTATAGGCAGCTGGTCTGTAATGATTTGTCAATGCTATAGTAAATGCAGTCAGTCAGCAGCTTAGAGAAGAGCCTATGGCTGCATGTCATTGGAAAGACAGTGAGGTAGTGACCTACCAATTTCCCCGAGACACACAGGTTTTAACACTCGCTAGATACTAAAAAGCAGAAGTCATCAAAAGTGTTCTTTGTTGCATTCTCTGAATTTTTCTTAATCTCTAACATGTCGCTGCTCTGCCTGTGCACTAATGCGCGCTGCCCAAGCGGACATTATTTCTATTGCTATCCCGGTGACTCTGGGTTCCTCTGGGGAAAAGGGGCCGGACGGCTCCAATCTCTTATCTCTTTTTGCAAGAAGAATGTTCTCCAGTGAACAGGGATTTGTAGCAGCAGAAATGTATGTGCATTTGCATTTTAATCATAGCTGGAGAACAAAACTTCAGATAGCACTTTGCAATCCATCTTAAATAGTTAAAAGAATAATTTCTATGTATTGTTGAAAGATGCGAGGCATCTAATTTAAATCACATTTCAGCTGGCCTATGCTTGCTTTCAGTACCCCTCTGGCACTTGCTTATCTGTCCCAAAACTTGGTGAAATTCTGTTGAATTGCTGCTTTTTACTGCCTCTCTCTCTTTCACACTCGGGTCTTTTTCTGACACTGTCCTAAAAAGGAGCAGTGCAGAGTACTACAAGATCGTCCTATTGATTTCAGTGAAGCACTTGAATTATCTCAGAACTGCTGCTTTTATTGGTAAAAGGGTATACTAATAGATGATAAAGCTCGAAGTCCAGTGTACTCCATAGTGTTGTGCTTAGAGATGGGGGGGGAAAGGCCACCAAACATACAATATTGCTTTCTGTAGAGACACGTTTTGTGTCTTTGTAGAGCAGATTCAGTGCTGCCGCGCGCTTTCTGCTGAAAACCACGTGTGACTGCCAAACGCATGGTTTTGATCTTTACATCGCTCCTGCAGAAAGTTGGGTCCAGGTTCTGTATTTTGGCGAGAGGTGGAGGAGGAAGGAGGTGCCTCCTTCGAAAGTTGTTTGTCTCTTTTTATCTCCGGCAAAAAGGCAGACTGGTGTGTGTGATGTGGTTTTGGACAAAAAGGTTGTTGTCTCAATAGATACTAGCCTAGGAAGCAGCGGAGAAGGGGACAGTAGCACGCCGTACTGAAGTGCATGGCCTAAAGCAAAAGCAGTTGGTGTGGTTGGTATTGGGGAGGGAGATAGTGCGAGATCACTTTGGTCAAATACCTGAAAACTTGCCAAATCATTGAATTTGCATAAATAATAAAGTGAAGAGGTTAGCTGGGCAGCTGTGAGTTGAATATGGACAAGACCCTTGTACTTAGCTGGAAGTATTTCTTATGTCTGATTCACACAATAGAGAGAACTGTGCCAACTCGATGCGGGGGTTGCTGTAAGCACGTCGTATTATCTAACTGTGAGGTCCTGCGATGTGCATTTTCCTTTGGTGTCCCTACTTGATCCAATGAACCGAGTAAAGCTTTCCTGAAACTGCTTCCCAGCTTGTAGAGCTTGCTTCCAGCATGCTGTGCTTCTCGATGAAGCGGATAAATTGCAGGTAGAGGGGCAGGGAGGTCTTTTCTTCTAACTATGTCCCAGTCTTTCTGATCGGACTTTGCTTGCAGGACCCCAAAACTCAGTGACGAAGTACCCACTCTTGGCATGTTGAAAGCTCTGTGCGTTCAGAATTAAGCCCCCAGCCTCAGCATGATGGTTTTAGGTGGCAAAAGGTGGGGTCTTGGCTCCCAGTACAGCCAGCGGAGGGAGCGGGGCACCACAGGGTGATACGTGGGGAGATGTTTAAAGCTGGCTGTGGAAAATGGAGTGGATCTGAGCTCTGCCCCATCCTAGTTGCTTTTGGGTCCTTGTTCTGAAGTTGCATATTGGACATTGTGGGAATCTGAGCCTGCAGTTCTCTAAGAACAACTGCTGAACAGGCAAAGCTCCAGTTTCAGAGCAGAGCTGTCAGAGGATTGAGCAGCAACTCCCTTAATATGGTAGTTTCATTAGTAAACCATGGGCTTGGGATTATAGATGTGAAGGTTCAATTCACTTGCAGGCTTGAGTCCTCGCTGGATATCATCATCAGGGAGCCGCTGAGTGTTGTTTGGGGCACCCGTGGTGGCTTCTGCACGTGATGGAACACGCACTTTTGAGTTACTGGCAGTTCTAGGTTTCTGGCTCTAAGACTCTTTGCCATCCTAGTTTTGCCTTCCTGTCATTTGCAAGCAGGAACTCCTGTTGTACATCTGAAGGTCAGATTCTACTTTCTGGATGGTTGTTGCCAGGCTGTGTTGCTGTAGCCTCCTGTATTGCTGACTGGAGAGTGGATAGCACTGCCCTGCCCGTCTTCCCTGAGAGCCGTCGGTGTGCGACAGGGGAATGATACTGGTAAAATGATGCAGGTGAGGATGCCACTGCCTTTTTTTTTTTGG
>VZTL01076891.1:7848-23373 GCA_013400535.1 Scopus umbretta | reverse complement strand
GGGGGGGGGGGGGGCTGCAACAGCATCTCAGTGGGAGCTGCATGCCATGGCCAGGGAGGTGGGTGACCTGCATCATCGCAAGCCCCTCTGCATGGCACTGTGCACACATACAACTTGTATGTTTGCCAGACTGCTCTCCTGCAAACCCAGCTAACAAAGGGTCTTGAGCTTTCAAGTAAGAGACCTGGTTCTTGCCCTGAGTCTCCAAGTCACTTATCAAAACGTGATTCAGGCTCCTGAGTAATACAGGCTCTTGAGAAAACGGTTTCATTGATGGAATAAATTCTCAAAATGGCAATGTACGAAGCCTTTCACATTTTGTGATGTGTTCTGCCCAGCAGCACGTTGCTGCTCTCAAGTAACTGCAAAGAATATGGGCTCATATGCTGGTTGTTTCCATATCTTACACAAGAAAGGGGAAAAAACAGGGAAGAAAAAAAATCCTGTGTTTCATCCAGGGGACATACGAGGAGAAGGAAAACTTGCCCTCATTAAAAAAAAAACAAAAACAAAACAAAAAAAAACCCCAAAACGCTACCAAAATTCAACTCTGTGGAAGCTGCCTCTTTCAGTTCACTGAAAGGATTGATCAGAACTGTCTGAATTTTGCTACATGCACAGCTCTATGAAGCATTGTGAAAAGCAGCGCAGAAAAAGGCAAGTGCCGAGGTTTCTTGAGGGTTTTCAATCTGTAGGTAGAAAGCACAGCTTGCACTGGGGCAAATGTATCTGCTCACTTAAAGCCCAGCTTAAAGGGTGACTAGTTTCAGTATGTCAGAGCATGCTCTGCAAAATAAAAAACAAACTCTGGGATGCAACTGGGACAAGCTGGTGTTTAATAATGCCTGGATATGGAGCTACTACTCCAGAACTAGCAGCTGCCAGAGTGTTGAGATGTGGAATCAGACAGGTAATGAGAAGTCCTTTAGCAAAACTTTGCCTTTTTTGTTTGTTTGTAGCTTTTGTTGTTTTGGAGCGGGGGGGTGGACATGACGTGACAACACAGCTCCCCTCTTCCCCAAAAAAAAACCCCAAAAACAAACACACACAGCTATTCTAGTCCTCTAAAAGTCCTGAAATAAAGGATTTGGGAGGATGTCGTTTGTATGTTTTGCTCACCCCCCCACACCTTTTCCTGTGCTGCTTCTAACCTCAGCCACGAAGCCTGCAGTGGAGAGCGTGAAGCAGCGCATCAGATGGGGATGAAAAGAGTAGCTCTAGAGGTGAACAACAAGCAGGAGGGAGAGATGAGAGTCAGGGGAGAAATAAAAGGAAAGGTGTGAGAGACAGGCAAGTAGGGGTGGGAAGCAGAGTTAAAAATGGGCAAAACTGTCAAGGCCTGGAGGGTCTGCTGCACTGAAGAGAGCTGAGAGGGAGAAGCTGAGCCAGGTAGACCTCTTTATAATAGATGTTATTTTACCTTCCAGCTGTTCCACCAGTAAATACACAGTTGCAGGCAGCCAGGTGAAATAAAGGCTCCATCGGCTGCTGAGGCTCCTGCCAACCCATCCCGAGCACCTCTTGGGAGCGCAGACTTAGTCTGATGTAAGCGTGTGAGGAATGGGATGAGAACAATAAATAGCTTGGTTTTGTCTCTGATTGAAATTAGAATAAAGTGCTGGCCCAGAGGTGACAGCCTAGCGTAACTCGTTATGCTATTCAGACCCGCTTTTGTTTTTCACGTTTAATTGTACGATAAAGCAGCAGGATGCTTATGGAAGCACAAGAGGCTTCTGGAGAGGACTCTGGCAAACTATGCAATCCTGGATATGAAATAGCAAAACTGAGAGAGGTTGTACATAAAAAATCCAGCATTACAATACCCACTTTCCTTTTTCTGTATTTTTCCATCAGTTTTCACTTCTGAAAGCTGTCTCGCTGTGGTAGGTTGCTTGGTGCGGGTGTACCAGCAGATCAGAGTACTCACAGGATTAAATATCTGTACTCGATGCTTAGCAGGCAAGTGAGATTTGCGAGCTAGTAACTTGTCTGCACCGAGTTCCCTTTTGGGCAACGTCAGGCTGCAGGGCTGCCAATATAGCACCTTTTGGGAGCTCTGCATTAAGAAAACCAGAAACCCGCTTTTGAACACAAACACACAGTTAATAGAACAATCCTTCATTTCAGGGCCTCTCTGAGAGGTGGGATCTTTGTCTGAATTCCTTTGACAAAAGAAAATTGAGGGTTTGTTTTTTTGTTTTGCTGTGTTTTTTGACTAGGGCTCCGCTAATTAAGTAGCAATTTAGTTGCTTACACTTTGAAGTTTCATTCATTACCTGTCCTGTGTTAAGTCAACAAAAGGCTACATCTAAGGCAGTGAGTCTCAGGCCATCACTTTTTTTTTTGGCTGCCTAATTAAATGTAATTACTTTATTTTGTGCCAGGGTTCATACTTGTAACATTGCCTTGTAATAATTTAAATTGCATGTATGCTGCAGGGGGACTGTTTGCCGCCAGAGAGGAGACGGTCCTGCTGTCCTTCCTTGCAATAGCATGCAAGTCAAAAGTACAGAGATGTCATTTTCCTACCTACTTATTAGCTGCCCTACAGGAGAATCACCGGTAAGGCATTCATTTTATAGGGACAGGATGTGTAACGGACCCACTGTTGTGCCTAAAAATAGCCCGCGTTCGGGACGTGCTGGGATTAGCCACAGAGGGAATCCTAGACATTTAAAAGTGAGTGACCTTCCCGTGGCACGTGAGCTTTGCATCCGTTCTCTGTTATTTTATAATTATGACAGATCAAAAGCATTACGCTGCCACTCATTATCTCTTTAGAGGGATTTGAAGAATTACTGTCCTCTTGACAAGCAAAATACTCCCGCTGCTTCTATTTGTTGAGATCAAGCAGCAAACACAAAAATCACCTGTATTTCATTTTTCCCCTCATGCATTAGGAAAAAAGGTTGTTGCAGAAAGAGTAAATGAGTAGCCCAGCACAGTTAATGAGCTCTGGTAAAGCTCCGTGACCCATGGAGTAAGTACAAGCCCGTCTGAATTTTGAGTCAGACTTTAATGATTAATAATATGGTAAATCTAGTCTCACTAGCACTAATAATAGGGGTCGCTTTTGGCTCTTTGTTGGCCACTGAGATGAGCGCATCTTCGCGGTGTGTTGGAGCCCTCCCTTTTTGGCAATGGTGCCAGCAGGTCTACAGTGAAGCAGTTAAAACTGATGTGAGATCTTAAGCCTCTCAAGCTGCATTCAAGTTTAAAGAGGAGGGGGGGGAAAGAAAAAAGCCAAACAACTTCTGGCTTCCTAAGGGCTAGATAATTTGTGGAGTGTTTGGAGGAACATCACAAAGAATACAAATGGAAAAACAATTAATCAATTTAATGTAAAAGACGGATGGGAATGTTTCTTTCCAGAAGCGATGTCATATCGGTATTTGGGTACAAACAGGAAGCGGGAGTGCATTTATAGTGTATTTGGTTCAATAGAAAATGGTTTGGTGGGGGAAAGACTAAATTTTTATGGCAGTTTTGTGAGGGGCAGCAAAATAAAAATCAAACATGCGTGTATTTGCTGTGAGGATTTGGCTTGGTTGTAGTTTGGGTTTTTTGGGTTTGTTTTTTTTTTGGGTTTTTTTTTTTTTTTAAAAAAAAAAAAACTGATTCGTGCTACATATTGTTTCAATTTAAGCACCTTTGGAGACTTAAGTGCTGGCTGTGCCTGAGCTAATTTTTTATCTTGCTGCATGTGCTGGGCATCCAGCCCACTAAGTTTATCCTATCTGTGACAGAGAGCACATGTCGCTGGCAGAAAACAGTGGAAGATACTGGGAAAATGCTTGCTCTTTGATTAGGGTAGGAGGTCATCAGAATTGTAGTCTGTTTCTAAATCTGCGGGAATACGGGGAGGGGGGACTACGTGTTCAGCTGAGCCTCTTTTGTGTTTAGGACCCCATTATCTGTTGTGTCAAGAGAGGGTTTTATATGAGGGATGAGAGTGTTCATCTCCACAGAGCAGGCTAGACAGCACAAAAAGCATTTCAGTTTTGCCCCAGTAGGTAAGCTAAACCATATCATTTACTTTTCTCTTTTCACTTACATTTACACCCACTTACAGCCCTGTTTGCCATCTTGTGATGGCGTAAACTTATTGGAACAGGGAGCCTATCAGTCTGCGTTCGATTTTAGAGGTAGAGATATCATTAATGATTCACTTCCATTGAATATCCATTTAAATCAGGTCCATTTAGAACATTAAGTTAGAATGTTGCAGAGTCCTCAGACTCAGACCTCCTTAGCAGGCTCAGGTAACCAAATTCATTTAAGGATGAGATAAACAAGATTGTGGTAATAGAGGCAAAAAGTCTTTTATGGACACCCACTGCGGAGCATCAGAAGCATGCTTTGCATGTAACTAGTGGTTTGGTTGGAGAGGAACGTAGAGCCGTGCCTACTACTGACAAAAAAGCTTGAAACACATGGAAAATGCCTCTGCTCAAATTCTGCCTCTTCTGAAGCCCTCTTTTTTTTTTTTTTTAAGATCAAGGGATCTGGGAGATCAAGCCGCATTAAAGGAGTAGTGGAGGGCTATCTTCATGGCTAAGATCGTACGGCCTCCTAAACCAGCAGGTCCATGGTTAGGTGTGTCTGCCCCTACAGAGATTATGGGCTATGGAAATTGAGTGGCAGAAGTAGAGCTTGTGGGTCTGCAGTGGGGCCACTCGTGTAGAGTGGGCCGAGATGGTCTCTTTTGCCTTCTCAGATGGGCAGGTAGGTGGCAGAGCTATTTAAAGCCAAAGAAAATGAGGAAAAGCTGAGAGCTGATACAAAATGTAATCCACTCTGTGTTTTCTTCTCCCAACTGTGACAGACCTGTATTAAGAGAGATTGAGGGGTTCCCTGTCTTAGCTCCACATTTCTTGCCTCCTGCTCTGCCAAGGTTCAGGCCATCCGAGTCTGGCTGTGTCCTGCCAGAGACTTACAATGGAGAAGGATTTGCACTTTGTACAACAGAAGCTAAAAAGAAAGAAACTACTTGTGTGAGGATCATGAGCCAGTCTTCTGTTTCTGCAAAAGGACAAGCATGACCCAAGTCACTAAACAGCTGTGTGTTATATTAAAAAAAAAAAACAAAAAACCCCAAAAAAACCCCAAAACAAACAACCAAAAAAACCCCCAAAACCAAACCAAAACAAGAAAAAAACCCCAAACATGGAAGTGTTAGCTGGCTTAGACCAATGCATAATGGTGCATGTTTTACTGTAGCCTAGAGTAATGCTCATGTTCCAGATTTGCTTCCTACCACACTATTTCAAGCACAGCTTCCTCTTGTTGCAGTGCTCACGATCGACACTGGTAGTGTTTCTTTTTCACGCTGAAGAGTCTCAGTCTACACTGTCATTCCTTGCCCAGGAGCTGTCCTGTGTTTTTGGTAAGACTGCCCTGATGTACTCCCTCCCTCAGCACTATCTGTTATAGCCTTTCTTGAGATGAGGATACTCTGGTGAGTATTCAGGTTTTGGGTAAACCATGGATATGGCGGCATAACGATATTGTTGTTTCATTTTCTATTTCCTTCCTAATAGTTCCTAATGTGTGAATTGCTTTTTTTGACCTCTAATGAACACTGAGATGATGTCTTTGTGGACCTCTTGACTATAACATCAAGATTTGATAATGGTCAGCTCAGCTATCACTATTTCTGTGTATGCCGTTAGAGTATTTTTTCCCTTATGCATTGTTTTACATGTATCAATGCTGAACTTGATCTGACATTTTATTGCCCAGCTCTTCAGTCTCATATGGTCCTGTGGTCCTTCAACAATTCTTATCAGCCCTTGTTATCTTGAATTGGTGAGTGTCATTAGTAGATTTTCTCATCTCCCTGCTCGGATCATTTTGTTAGTATGTGGAATAAGGTTAACCATTCAGATCTAGTTGGGGCAAGTCAGTTTGCACATAAACGATGTAAGATGGTTCTTACATTGGGTGTAAATACTGCTTGGCACCCTTAACGCTACTTGGATTATTACCCACCATTACATTCGAAAGAGTTATTTGGGCCCAGCATGAAACTGTGAGGCCCTAAGAAATCTCTCCACCAGCTGTGAAACTGTTGAGAGCAGGAGATTCAAATGGATTTGGAAGGCACAGTCACATCGTCTCCCTCTGATAGATTTCTGGGCTGTGTATAGACAAGATGTGAAGCCAACATCCAGCTCTTTGTTCGCCAGGAGCCGATGAGGCTCAACTTGAACATCAAAAATACCAAAACAAAATAGTTCCAGCCCCTGTGTCCTGTTATCAACAGATGGTATTGATAGGCTGTTCCACAGTAAAACAACAAAGGTCTAACCAGGATCTTTAACAAATTGCCAGTGGGGAAGAGGGGAGGGAGGATAAAGGAAGGCGAAAGATGGTGCCTTTAAACAGAAAGGAAGGAAAGGGAAAAGATAATACTTAGTGTTTTATAATTGCACAAGTCCTGGGGCCACAACGAAAAAGACTCCGTCCTGTTGGACATTTGTCTTTCTACCAGCTCTAAAGTTCTGCCATTTAGGGAATTCAAAGCAAAAAGCTGTCACCTAGTCTTGAGAATAGGGAAAGCAGCACTACAGCAAATTGCAGACCGGGAAGCCTGACGCCAGAACCGGACAAATAAGTCTGGTCTAGAGGACAGTCTCTCCTTAGCCAACGCTTTGATAAACATCACGTATCTGGGAGGAGCCAGTGGGCTGTCTGCAGAGGCAAGTTAAGTCTCACGTTCTTTGAGGGAACTCCATTTCGGTGTGTGTCCTGACTCCCAGTTAATACAGATTTTGAAAAAGCATTTGGCAATTAAAGGCACTGTGGGATGAGAGGAAAGGTATTTATATGGTGAGTAATTAGTTAAAAGACAGGAAGAACTGAGCAGTAGCAGCTAACCAGCCTTCAGAAAGGAGAGAGATCACCAGCAGGTTGTGCAAGGACTTGTTCAGTGCTCAATATACTGAGAAACGTGTGGGAGAACCACATGGTGATGAAGTTTGTTGATGATACCAAGCTTTTCATGGGAGTAGGGCTGAGGACCAGCTACAATGGGCTGCAAAAGGATACCGAGACTAAATGACTCGTGTGACAAGATGTACAAAGCAGCGAAAGTGGCTGCACATGAAAGGGTGGGAGAAGCGCTCTCATCTTTACACTTGGAGCTTTAAGCTGCCTCTTTCCACCTCGGTTACAACTAACAGGGGTGTGAAAACACAGAGTGCAGCAGCGGTCGGAAGAGGAAATCGAATGTCAGGATTGGAGATGACTATGACGCCAGGAATCTGTTGTAGGTCAGTGTAAAGCAGTCTGTATGGTTCTGGTCCCCTCATTCCCAAAAGGATGTGGACAACTAGAAGGCGGCCAGAGAAGGTTGATGGGATAATCAGAGGCCTGGTGTGACTTCTGTATGAGCAATGACTAAATAAAAGGTCTCATTGGCCCGGAAAAACACTCAGGAGGATATGATAGAATTAAAGCGTGTCGCAAAGAGGGTGACTGCAGACCAACTGTTCAATGCCAGTATCATTTGTTTTTTCCTTTTCCCTTTATGACCAGGTTTCCAAGTTTTGATCAAGATCTCGAAGTTTGGTCTCAGTCTGCTCACGAGTGATGGCACTGCAGAGTGGAACAGATCACAAGTAAAAAGCTGGTGTGTGTTTTAAGGCTTGGTGCATACTTTAAAAACCCATTAGCTGAAATACCATCAATACTTTTAAGCAGCAGAATATCAATGTATCGGTCTCGGCGCAGTTGCAGAAGAAAGTACTTAATATTGAATTTCCTTGTCTTTAAATTTGAATTATAATGATATACTGTTGTGGCTTTGCATTTTACAATACAACTCTAAAAATACTACACAAACACTTTAAGATACTTTCCTGATGATTGTAATGTCTGTCTTGGCAAATGGTGTGCATTATAAAGATATATTGTAGCTGTGTTGAAGGTAGATGTTATACCAAGAAACCCCTCATCAAAACCAGGTGATGTATTAATTATAAATGCATGTTCTTTTTGAAAACTGAAATTGCTCTTAAAGCACCTATCAAAAAAGTTCAGTAACAAACCCTTCTTTTGCTTCTTCATTTTTCATCTTCCTTATCTATAGGGGGGAAAAAAGAAAAATCCAAACAGTATATAGGGGTTTGGGCTGTAATGCTGTTGCTGTTTTCTTGATGCTTTCAATTAACTAAATGATGCAAATCAAATTTTGGTGTGCTGCGTAAAGAACTCTGTCTTCTCTCTCCCTATACAGCTTCTGCATCTCAAATCTACTATCATGTTCAGATAGCTTCTTCGGGGGGGTGTGTATATATACGTATATAAGAACAAGGTGGTGCATGGAGATCTGAGGAGAAATTCTGAAGAGTAGGTTAGGTATTTTAACTGTACAGTCTGGAGGTTGTGATAATTTAAAAATATGTCTCTATAAAGACCTTTTTCAGGTATAAGGTAACACTAGTAAACAATGGTTAGTGGAACTGCTGAAAATATCGAGTCCATTTAACCTGCAAGAGAATCCTTTGAAATCCAAGAAATGTGTAATAAGGTTTGCTGTGAAAGTGGGATGAGACCATGCCGGATTTCCTCATGGGGAAACACTTCGTTCCCAGTCAGGCAGACTGGATATTGAGCATCTGAAATAAAAACAGTGACGTGTTAAGCCACCATCAGTACCTGACTTACTCTGTTTCTCCATGTAACTGATTGAGTCACGTGTGACGTGTTCAGTCATGTGGCTGCTTCTTACGCAAGCCCCTTTCTCAATCCATGCTGCTCTGAATTCATTCTTCTTTGATTAACTGTGACTGTCAGACTCTTGATTTCTCTTATTTTGGTTGCAATATCTTGTGTCACCCTACAGCATTGTAAATGCTGCAGTTTTTTCTCTTGATGGGCTGGCTATCGTACCACCTCAGACACTTCCGTCTGTTATGTTACTGGCCAAATTCTTCTTTCACCACTGTTTTCCAGTGCAGTCTTTCTTAGTCTCTGAGGNTGCTGGGTTAAACCACAACAGAGGGTTTTGCACTTTGAGTTGTCTCTGCCATAAGGCCCAATTCGTGTACTCCCAGTCCCTCTTTCCCATATGCATTTCAGGTTCTACTCCAACTCCTCCATTATGTCTGTAGTGCCATCCATCACCACTTGTCACCTTCTCATCTTCTTGATAGGATATTAAAAGAAAAAAAGTAGGTCAGTTTGCTTAGAACACTTTCTCTGAATTTGTCTTTCAAGCTGCATTTAGTTTTTCATGGATGTCAAAAGCTGTGCTGATGACTGAAGGCCTGGTCTGTTTCCTAGGTAAGCTCTGACCAAGTTTTACGGCAGAATGATGCAAATATCTGTAAGATACTCCATTTTGTAAACAATAGGAAGGATGGAGAAGACCTACTGGAAACTGAGCCAGAACAGAAGGAAGGCCATTCAACTACTGACTACGTGTTTTTGCTGTCATCTTCTCATTTCGGTCAACCTCTGGAAAAAGAAGGTGTTTCAGCAGAGGCATCTGCAGTTACACGCTTGATTGCTGTGTGAGTGTATGTATGGCCAATATTTCCATCGTTACACTGGGACAGATACTGCAGTTAATTAGCCACTACTGCGCTTTGTTGCTTTGGCAGCTGCTGGGGACAGTTAGCGATGGCATTGCTCTAGGCTGGGAGGGAAGTGAGGAAAGAGGTTATTCCAGTAAGTGCCTTGCCTCCTGTTTGCAGCTTGGCCCGTTGCATCTTGCCAGACACACAGACTCCTCCAAGTACTTTCACAATCATCTCTTGTCTCTTCAATTACCACTTCCTCCTCCCCCTGCCTCTCTCTTCCGTTTGACCTTCTGGTAATTCCTCCGGCGCTAGTTCAGAACGGTGCAGTAGGCTATACTACCCCCTCCAATTAAAGATATAAGTATGTGGCACATTAGAAGCTACCTAACAGGCCTCTAACCACCACCCCCCCCCCCCCCCCAAACGAGAGCCTGTTGTCTCATTGATCTTGCTTGACACACTTTGAATCCCAAATTTTCGTAGGCTGCAGTTAACTGTCACAGCAATTTCAGGTTTTTGGAACATCGCTGTTGCTTTGCTTTTTTACTTTGTGCTGTCAGCCAGGAGTAGTAGGCTTATACTTCCAGATTTAGGCACAGACTGATTTCCCAGGTTCACATACTACACTCGGGGTTTATTTTTAATTCATAAAGACCGCTTGATGTAATGATCAGCAATCAAAGAATATGCAATTATCACTCTTGCAAACTTTCCTGTGCCTCAGTAATTAAACCAACAAATTAGTTAAAGGCTCCAATGCGGAAGAAGATTGGTAGACTGTGGTCAAGACACACATTTACGGATTTTCCCTTAAGCTGCTTTTCTTGAGGAAGCTTTGATAAAGACCATATGATATCAATTATCATTAACTCTGTGTGGTTTCTCTGCGTTTGGAGCTCTCAGACGTTAGTAGACAGGAGCCCTGTGTTAAGTCTTTAATGTATAACTGGTATTTATGCTGCATAGCCTATTCTCATTTTGATTTGTCAGCTGACATTTGAAAGGGAAGATTTGAGACAATTTATATGCGCAGACTGTGGCCTGTTGTGCTGAGTGACACTTCCTCCTCTGATCTGATTTGACAGAGAGCTATTCTAACAGCAGCAACAACATATTTTAAATGCCAGATTCAAACCCAAACATTTTAATTATACCTCCTGTTCAGTTACTGCCTGAAAAACTGGAGGAGGTGTTTTGTTAAGGTGTCACTGCCTGAGCTTGACAAGAAAGTCAGCGTGATTTAATAAACCGATTGAAACCCTCTCTTCAGAGAGCGCGCACTCGTATGAAGTCCCCAAACATCAAAGTCTCTCTTGTCTTGGGCTCTGTTCTACAGTCCGGCAGTGCGAGCCTTCCTTCGCAGGCAGCAGAAGGAATTCGGCAAACATGTAGATGTGATTCATTCTTAAGATCTTCAAATATCTGGATGAGTCACTGATAAGTACATGTAAGTTGTGCTGACCAGATTTAGAGTGCAGCAACCAGCACTGGAAATTACAGGATGTAGCTGGGAACAGATGAGGGAGCCTGAAAACTCTTATAATTAAGGAAGTACGTATGAAAATCCACAGCAGCCTGGAGAGCTCATTTCACTGGGCGGGGGGCGGGGGGGAGGAAGTCTACCTAATTCATTTTACTAGGATTTACACACAAGTTTAGGCCTGATAGTTCACAAGTCCTCTTTGCGACTTTTTCAGTTTGGGGTTCTCAACAATTGGGGAAAAGGCAGGGTGGGGAGCAGGGGGGGGAGAGGCAAACAAAAATCTAACCCTGAAATGTCTTTATTCTGTAACTTTTTGGAAGTTGAAAGGCTGCATGTGATTGGCAATATTGGCTTCTGTGTCAGCTGAACCTTCTGTCCATGTCTGATCTGGATGCTGTGAGCTGGTGGGGAGGTGAGAGGGGATGAGGGTGTTGTAGCATGGATGTGGATATCCAGGAGGCAGAAACGTCTTAAGAAATCAGACTTTAATTTTGAAATTTTTTTTCCTGCTAGCAACAGGTAGAGAGCTAGATCATAAAAGCTGAGGGAACCTTGAAAATTTTCTCTTAACCTTTTGTTTACGTGGCAGAGCCTGTGGGTTGCTGCTTTACTTCATATGTAAGAACGCCACAATTTCAGGGACAAGGAAGGGGGAATTATGTTTGAACACACCACGTGCTCTCAGGCAATGTTCTTCAACCCTGACAGTGAAACAGTGTGCAACGCTTCATACCCTTGTTGGTAGAGGAATCGCCTTCTGACTCCAAAGAGAAATTGGGAGACTTCAACTGACACTTCTATAGAATTTATTCTATATATATAATATTCTATAGTCAATTTGACTGACAGCTACATGAGGTTATCACCTACTGCTCTTTGTCCTTCTGACTTAGCACATCATTTTGAGGCAGTCCGATGCTACTGTGCCTTGTGTCGTGTTTTACTTCGGGCTTTTCTTCTGTTCATCCAAAGCTTGCAAGGCTTTTTTTAAAGCTACAGTAGTCAGCATGAAATAGTACAGGTGGTGTTTTCAAGTGTCATAACATAAAACTTGCAATATGTTTTGCAGCTACTAAATATGCAACAAACCAGCCTGTTAAGCAGCCAAATTCCTGCTTGATGTCAGCACAGTAGGGCTCCACCTGCACAGCAGGCCTGGACTTGACCTTGTGATTTTTCACACTGATTCATCAGAAGGTTATTTGGCTGGGATGTTGCTATAATCATGGTGTAATTGGAAAATCTTATGCTGTTCAATCGCCTTTAACCACCTACTCCTGTAGCTGTATATGAGCAAACATCTTCAAGGACAGCATGCCAGGGATGTGGTTTCCTGTGGCTATCAAGAAGAATTAAGTGGGTTCCAATTTTCCTCAGGAAGTTTCAGAACTTTTGGATTACTGGATGCTACAATCAAAAATCAATTCAACAGCTTTTAAAAATGCCATCACCTTTTTGCTAGCCATCATTTAAAATAGCAGGGCTGCCTTAATGTTTCCTATTTTTCACCATTTTCAGTCTTTCTTTTCCCTAGCCATCTCTTTATGATATTCTGAACACCTCAGTGTTAGGCTTGGGAGTTTGCTTTTTAACTTCAGATGTCTAATAGGTCTTGCTTAGTTGATTAGAATTGCTTGTCCTATACTCCTAATTTCTGAGACTTTTTCCACCAAAGGTAGTGGGAGCATAGCCAGGCACAGATTTACCTTTTTCTTCCCAGATTTTCCACACCAGGTTACACGCTGCATTGAAGAGAAATGCAGAGCTTGTGAGAACCCCCTATTTTTTTTTCTGTGGAACTCTAATATTTGCAGTGTCCTCTGGCCCAGGCAAGATATAAGCCTGTGACGCACAATGTAAACTTCACAGATTACAGGTTTCTGTAGCAACCCCTGATGTTATTGAACAACAAAGCCTAGGTTTTTTATTTGAATTATTGCTAATTTCAAACTTTAGACAATCTGCATTAAATTTACCATCCTGGCTCATAAAGGGCTGATGTAATACAAGACCTTCATCCCTCCAAGAGGGTGGCATTCCAAAATGTTGCTAAACTCAAGATGGGACCGAGCTGAGTGGTTGCTCCCAGGGTGTCTTCGCCAAGAGAAGGTCTCTTCACGCATTGAGCCTGTTCCTAGTGGAAGTTAGAGCCAGAGCGTGTTGCTGTCTGATTAGATGACCCAGGCTTTTGATAAAACCTCTCCCAGGTAACGACACCACTAGATCAAAGAGCGACTGGCAGCGTAGCAGTAGAAGAAATGGAGAGAGGTAGAGGGAAAACAAAGAAAAACTGTCACCAGCCACTTGAAAAAACTGCTCCATCTTTGTAAGAACTGTGGCAGGCAGCTCAGAAGAAAAACCCAGACAGAAGAAATGAAAATTTCCACCGTCAATCTGAAAACAAGAGAGTTTGGAATGCGTGCCCATGTTAAACAGAGGCTGGCTGCTGGCTTAAACACAGTCCTTGCTTAACCAAACCTAGCTAAGAAAAGCTTGCGGTGCTCGAGACATGCAATTTCTGAGCATGGTTAGTGTTGTAGTGAAACAAAAATTTAAATACATCACAACAGGAGAAATGCTGTGTTTTGATTGAGTAGTTTTGCTATTGACAAGAATTTGAATTAATGCAAACAAATAATTTCCCATCAAAACTTTTTGCAAATTACCCCGGTCTTTCCATTTTAATAGCAGATTAAGGCAGAAGAAAGTTCAATCTTGCACTGCTACTGAGATTATGTTCGGTGAAGCTACGAATTAATTATATTTACCTAAGTAAATATAATTTACCTAAGTAAATATAATTAATATTATCGTTTATATGGTCATAATATAGGACCATTCGTTGAGCTTTTTATTATTACTGCATTTTATTAATCTTCCTCAGCAAAATAAGCTGGAATTACGTTTGCTTACCCTTTGTCTAGGCTTTTATCATTTACACAGAGCCATCTCCAAACTAAATATTATGCACGCACCATAAAGCCTCCAAAGCAATACTCTTAGCTGCTGGGTTTATGCAATGAAAATCGAATAGGTTACTGAGATTCATAGTGATCCCATCACCTCTGCTTTTTAAGCTAAAACCTATCCTGCAATGCCCTTTTCTCAATTTTCAGGTTCTTATGAAACAATACTTAAACAGATGCGGGAGTTTGCTTTAAAAATCCCATTAGTAAACTGGATTAGCATCCTGACAGCGTGGGGCCCCAAAGCAGACACTGGGAAGCTAAAAATAAGGTGCTGTTGTAAAGACTTTTGTAGAGAAAGCATGCCCTCAACTTCTCTTCGCTTGCATGGACCATCTTTCGCTGCCTTGCTGTGTGACTAGGTATGAGCACAGAGTCATGACCAGTCTGCGTGGCAATTATGCTGTGTTTCATTGCACATGCAGCTCCGCCAGCCCTGCACAGCTTGCACTCTGGAAACTACAGAAAAATAGTTAAATGCAGTTTTGCTTGTCTTTTTTTAAAAGGAATTATTAAAAAAACCCAACAAACTATGAGGCTCGATTAATTAATCTGTAATGTGGTCACCATCCAACTTAAGACCTAGGCAAAAAGCCTCCAGTAGAGGGAGTGACCAAATTAAAAATCCCATCTAAATTGTCTCTGAATTATGTGTTGCTGGTAAACATTTTTATTCCTCAAGTGCATGTGCCCTGGGAAGCAGGGAACTATCTTAAACAGGACTGTATTTTACAGAGCCTTGTGCGTGAGGCTGACAGTCACGCTCCAACGTGCAAGCCAATGCAATTCAAATAGCGACATTTAAATCTGTGAACAGGATTAAGAGAGGGTTTTTACCTTTCTGCAGTTCATGCGCTCTGGCTGCTGTCACCCGTGTTCACTGCTCTGCATTGCAATATCCAGTATGTCACAGGCATGCATGGACACTACTCACACTGCTTTTCTGTTCAAAAGAAATCCAAAAATCCCAACACTGATCCTCAAAACCCTCACTGAGCTGAAGTCCAAATACGAGCCATATTTACTTCTTCTAGAAAAATATTGTGATTAGTCAAAAGGATTAAAAGTTTGGTTAGCTTTTAGGTAGCACCTGAAACACTGCTAGCAGCATCCCTGCTGATGAGGCTAATCTGTCCTCTTTTAAATCCATCTTTATTAGCCTTCCACAGTCACCCAGGCATGGGCACCTAAAAATGACTCATTTCTTCAAAGGCAGCTCAGAAACACTAGTCCGAACCAGGGTGAAACATAAAAACCCCTTTCTCAGGGAACTTTGTAAATGCACATTTTTTCTCTCATATCTCAGGTTTGTTTTTTTCTGGTGGTTTTTGTTTGGTTTTTTGTAAAGTCTTTTTACATACAGCATGAATACTCTGAACCGGGATCTTTGTGTTGCAAGGAATCACAACGGTGGTGAGCCAGTTTCTGTAGCCTACAGATGCTCACTGAACAGTATCAAAACCTGTCCTAATGTAAAAAATAGCATAGAATCTATCTACAAATTTGGGATTCTAGGGAAATGCTGCACTTGTGAAAAAAATTTGGGGGG
>VZTL01076890.1:0-21254 GCA_013400535.1 Scopus umbretta | reverse complement strand
TTTTTTTTTTTGGAGAGAAGTTGGACAGTGAGATAATAACCCCAGGATGTAATTGTTCTATTTTAAACGTAAACAAACAGACAACCTTAGCGTCACAGCGCTCTTTTTGCTAGCATCACGACAGCATCGCGGTGTACCCTGTGTCCGCTGGAACTGGGCCACCTGGAGCTCACACGTGGCAGCAGGACGGGCCCCTGGGAAGGCGTATCACGTGCTCGTAAGTAGCATCATGCAACACGAGAGCGAAGAGCACGTTGCAAAACAATAGTAAACCTCCTGGTTATCTCAATATTGCTGCCATCTGCACAGGAAATAATTATTTCACACAGACCATAAATCCCAGGAAGAATTTACATCTGGAGTTGAGACTGAGCAGATAACGCCTCAGCTCTAACATTTTTCCAGGCCTAGAGAAACCACTGCATAGTGATACGGGGGCAGAAGGAAGGGGAGGAGCGAGAGGACAGAGAAAAGATGGTGCTCCAGCAGGATCAGCAGAAGGGAGACTAAAACCATAAACAAGCTGGAATCCATCGCCTGCTCTTTGGCTCTGTGTGACCTTGGATATGTCATTTCACCTTCCAATATGCAGTTTCCCCATCTGTGGAACAGAGATAATCCTGTCCCAGTGGCAGATTTTGGGGGTTAATTCTTGTCAAATACCTAAAGCTTCCTGACTACAAGATTCAGAGAAACTTAATTATGATACTAGCATCACCTTAGAGCAACTAATAGTCAGGTCGAGAAACTACTTACGGCAAACAATGCCCCAATCCTTGCCCAAGAAGCCCCACAGCAATGGAGGACTATCTCCTGCCTCCGAACTCCTGTTTACATACGGAACCTCTACAAGTCCCTCGTGGAGCTAACATACACAACAGTGTCCTGGCAGCGCAGCAGCCCGTGCAGTCTTACCTATTTTCAAGTCACTAGCTACGTGGCGCGGCACTTCTCTGAAGCTGAATGGCGAAACTTCACTCCACATTCGGAACGCAGCCGCTAGTCCCTTGCGTGTGTCCCTGGCGCTTATGAGGTTTCTTGGGAAGGACAGGATTCTGTCGGAACACAGAACAAGTTCAGGAAAATGCTGTTCCCTTCTCAAGGGAGAGAGCTTGAAGGCTCTCAAGGCTGCA
This sequence comes from Scopus umbretta, assembly GCA_013400535.1. Lineage (NCBI taxonomy): Eukaryota > Metazoa > Chordata > Aves > Pelecaniformes > Scopidae > Scopus > Scopus umbretta. Next base: position 20,121 of record VZTL01076890.1, on the reverse strand, counting down.
TCAGACAATCAGGTCTTTCCATTCACTCTGATAAGTTCAAAACAGGAGTAGCTTGAACTGGTTATTAAGAATATTTAATAAAACCCCTACAGGGACTAATATATTACTGATATACTTCACAGTTGCGTGTTCTGGACTGCAGCTTTTGTCCCACCTCAAGCACATCATTTTACACAATGTCGCCTTGGAAAACCATTTTTACCCTAACATCTCCCAGCCTGTTGTGCAGTGTGGCTAAAAGAGAAAACTGCATTTCAGCAGCAGACTAGGTAACTCCTGTTCATAACACTTAGGCTACAGTGTATGTGCACATACTGAATTATAATACTCTCAGGCAGAACTTTTGAAAGAGGGTTCCAACGGGTATAAAAAGTTTGAGAGTAAAACAAATTATTTCTTTGAAAAAATCCCATTACTTGGGAGAGAGACTTGAGAGAGATTTTTGCTTAGGCCACGGGTATAGATACAGCTGAACTGTGAGAAAACTACTGGTGCAGGATGGCAGAACCATGGAAATGCATAGAGGGCTCCTAGAAACTTACCTTGTCCCAAAAGAAGATCTGCATTCAGGAAATTGCCTGAAGTGTAGCAATTGGGAAAAGTTGTGTTTATTCTGCTATCCCCTCTGGTTGTATTTTAGCTATGCTGTTTATGTTCTCCCTTCGTCCCAGCACACCCTAAAGGGAGCAGAAGGTTTCATATCAAGCCAGGCTGTTAATGAGTGTAAACCTGGACAATTAAGTCTATCATGAGGCTTAGCCTGTTCGGGATGAGCGTGGAGATGCGTTCTCTGCTCAGCGTGAAGGAGTCGGGTTCATGCCACCCGCTCGTTCTTTGTCTGGGCTTACAGGCAGAACTAACCCCTGCTGTCCACTGGGAGGTCAACATGTACCGATCGGAGCTGCTCCGAGGCTAAACACCAAACGGGATTGACATTGCCTTATGCCAGGAGTAGCAGTAGAGCCAGACAGCAATGAGAAACAGTTCAGTGTGAAAAATCCATAGGACTCCATCAACTTTGGCTCTGAACAGCCTGCTTGTTGGAAGTACTACTAGCTTTGCACATTTACATAGCTCCATCATATCAGCACCAGACCGCTCTACGGCTGTATGGTACTGCTGAAATGCTGCTGGTTCTGAGCAGCGGTAAACCCGGCTGGAAATCGGTAATCTGGACAGCCACTTTCCATGGCACAGACGTCGGAAAATATTAGGGTTAACATTCACTCACCCTAGAATTGCCAAGGGCCTTTTTATTGTTTACTTGTTAGTAATCTACAAGTTGGCATCCTTTCCCAAAGACAACAGGGAGAAGGATTCCTAAAAGCACTCAGCAGTAACAGAGCTCTATCCTGAAACCACAGACCCTTTCAACAGCAGTTTCCCTCAGTGATGACTTAGGTTCATAGAGAGCTCTTTTAAAAATACCACCATGACAGAGTTAATACTCAGTTCACTACCTTCTGAGGGAAGTCCCTAGCTCTGGGAAGCCTGAATCTGCCCCTGAACAGTTAGTTTTATGGTAAGTAGCCTCAGCATGCTATGTGCTACTAGCTTCTAATGCAGTGACGATCACAGAATCATTAAGGTGGGAAAAGCCCTCTGAGATCATCCAGTCCAACCGTCAGCCCAACACCGCCATGCCCACTAAACCACGTCCCGCAGTGCCACATCCACACGGTTTTTTGAACCCCTCCAGGGGTGGCGACTCCACCACCTCCCTGGGCAGCCTGTGCCAATGCTTGACGATGCTCCACATGATCCACAGCTGAGGTGAGAGGTGTAGCATTTGTAGAAATACTTCCTACTTTAGAGTGGCTTTAGCAGCTATCCTTTCACTAGCAAATGGATTAGCAATAGTCATATGGTTAGTATATACCCATGGCAGGAAAAACTCAGAGGTCAGCGTCACTTAGAAAATGCTAACTCTTAGGGCTAATGCAAGTCCGTACTTGTATGTCAAGTTGAAGTGGTCCCATTTCAAGTGCCCTGGTGTGATCGTGTATCGTTTTCTCCGTGCTGGAGGTCGAGGTGGGAAAGCTGGACTGTGCAAAGCAGAGGCACTTGCTCCATGAAGACCAGGTGATGTGGCATCTTCCTTAAAAGACAAAACAGGAGGTTGAAAAAGATAGCAGAGACTTGCAGGATTCATTGGTGTAAAAGAAAAACTACCAGGTATGGGACATTTGGAGGCTGGGGAGCACAACTGCTTCTCCCTTATGGGTGTCCAGGAGACAAGACTAGTTCATCAGCTGGCCAGTGCTCTGCAAAGTATGTCTGTTCTGAGCGTGCTGAACAAAACCAAGACAGAGCAAAAGAGGGGCCACACTGTGAGGAGTTCTTGGGGCATGTCTTATATCAGACATGCCAGGAAAGGTAGGGAGCAGCACTCCTCAACACGGGATCACAGAGGATCAGTGCTGTAGGCTCCCTTGAGCAGCTGCGTAATTCCAGACCAGGACACTGCAGCCGCTCCGCTCTCCTCTTGGAGCACAGCACAGATGGAGCAGAAATGAGGCCTCAGTAGGCTTCTGGCCACAGTGAGTCTGCAGCTCTTCCTGGAAAGTTTTCATTTCCTTTTCACTTTGCTATTGCTCTCCAGCCTCACCACAGAAGAAATTAAATACTGGACAAATGAGTAAAACAGGCAACCCTTTGTGCAGAGAGCCCTTTATAAAGCTGCCCTGTGGATCTGAAATGCCTTCAAAGTAAACAGGAGCCCTGGAAACCTTAGAGTGCGTTTAAAGCCATCATACAGTAAAAACATCAAATCTGGTGACAGGTCTGACTTAAACCATGAAAACCTTTTAGTCCTGGGCAGCAGAGGTAAAAGAACGGAACCCAACACAGTTCTCTGGACGTCTACCTGCTCTGCCTCCCCTTTTCAGGACTAAGACACTGAATTTCTCTGGGTCATCTTTGCTCCAGAGGCACCAAGATGCTTACTAAGCGATACGCATAGTGGCAATGTTACAAAAGCTGCACCAGTATGAGTTTGTTCAGCCTCACGGCACAGTCTACAGAACGTAACAGCTGTCTTCATTTTACTCATGGAAGAGCTGAGGCTCTGAGAGTCAAAATAGCATATCTGTGGTCTCACAGCAAGCAAATGGCAAGAAAAGACAAGAAGCTTAAAGCAACAGCTGGCAGATACTGCCCAGATCACTAGCACCTCTCCATGACTACAGCTAGCCGTGACTGGTAAAAGGCTGAGGGACTCTATCCTAACAGGAACCAGTCTCTTTTTGTTCATGTCTGTGAGCCATACTAGCTTCTATCTTGTTCTAATCTCACTAGCTGCCTTTCCTAGAAGGACAGTCTTTTAGTCTTTCTTCCAGCTCAGCTGTGGGTCTGACTCACCAGCTGAAATCCGCAGAGTCTTTGAATGTAAGGATCGCAAGGGCCCACGAACATCACCTATGAGGCCGAGAGATGGTAACTAGCTTGGTAATAGCTTACCTTCTAAGCTGACAGCTTTTGGCAGGGTATTTGATCACATTTCTAGGAGCCTTCAGATGCCAGCTTGCTCTTCAAAGAACACACAGGATCACTTTTCCCTTGTAACCTTTGTCACTTCGTTTCCTGTTTTAAGGGATCTGGCTGAGGAACCCGTACTTTTTGGCGTGCACAGCTCAAGGCCTAGCCCCTTCTTCACCAAGGCATGTGTGATGCGAGTACACCGGCTGTTGTCCCTCTCCCTTCACCTCCAGTGGCTTTTACTTCTGATTCTACTTGAAGAATGCCATTTTCCCTCGATATGAAAGGAAAATTTTGCATCCTTTTGAGCAGCACAGAGAAGGTGGAGGATCAGCTAGCCTGTGTATCAATGATCTGTTGGGGCTGTAAGAGAAGCCTGGAGCACAGTGGCTCATAATTACAGCATAATAAGACATTCTCCTTTTTTTTGCAGTTCTTTCAAGTAGGGTAGAATTAGGCAAATGCCCTCTGCCTTTGTTGTTTTCTCTACGATCCCTTGCCAGTATTGGGGCTGATTACACATTCATTCTGGCATCAGTCAGGAATAGCCCAGGACTGCTAGCACTGTAAATTCTCAGTCTATGGGCTCTGACTCAGGAGATCTGATAACTTATGACGGGATGAGGTAAGGTATTAACACTCTTTGGTAGCTCCCTATCCTTGTGACAGATGCTCCTGCTCCTTAGCAAGGCCAGCGGAACATGCAGTGCATTTGCTTTCTAGCCTCTATAATTCACAGCCCAACTGGTCCCATTTCCAGTTTATAACAACACACTGAGCTGTAAGCTGCATAGGCTGAGTAAGGGACACTGCCCAGTCTGCCTCCTCTGCTATGAAATTACACCAGCATAGGGTGAAAGCCTGGGGCTCTTCTTAAAGCCCCTTGGGTATCAGCAGAGGAAAATTAAATACTCAGAAACAGCCTGCTGGCTTCTCCTTCTACAAGGAAAACTCCTGCAGCCCCAAGGAAGAAAAATTATTATTTTCTACGGCCACTGAGCTTAAAACCCTAAGGCCACAAGTGCTGAAGAAGCATATGTGTGGGGGGGGAACCAAATCTGTGTCCCTAGCAAGCTTATCCTCAAAACACAAAACAAAGTAAGGGTGACTCAGGCCCAACAGTGATCACTGAAATCTGTATCTGACCCAGTCACTAGATCAAGAAAGGTGCAGAGGGTTGAATTCTCTTGCTCAAACATTCTGTTTAGTCTCTGCTCTGCTCTAGTCTTTGTTCTACCACTGGTGCAACAGGATGCTTTTAATTAAGAATCTATTGCAAAATGAATTGGGAAGGGTGGGGTACCACACATACGCTATAGTTCAGATGTAGGATTCTGACAGAAATGGAATGACTTAGTTAAAAATTTCACAGTATAATTGGGATCAAAGGATCTGTCTGGATGCCAAAGAACCAAAACTGTGGGAATACTCAGAACTGGAGAAGAGGTCAGCTGCTCCCAGAAGGAAACCCATTTGACTGTGGGTTAAGGTCTCAAACATTCAAAGAGCTTGGGAGGCACTAGAAGGGCAGGTGCTGCAGCTCTCAACAACTGCAGCAGACACCAACATACATAAAGGCAGACACTGGTCAACATCCCTGCTCTACATTATTCACCCTGTGCCGTCAGACCTCCGCTAATTTACTTCACTGAGTTGTAATTAACGTAATTCTCTCTCCTAGCCATGCAGTTCCCGTTTCATAAACTAACGCAAATACAATTTAAACTTAGCAACTTAGCTTATGTGTTTAAAATGTACGTGAAAATGTACGTTAAATGTTACGCTTCATAAACTAAACGGTAACATAACTCTGTGACTTACTATCAATTAGTAAGAGCCCCGAGGATGTGATGCAAACAAAGGGTGCTATTGCCTGGATCTTTATAAACACAAAGAGCAGGAGACGACGCAAGCACTTAGAGAGGATTGCTTTTTTTACAAAATTAAAAGCCAAAATTAAGATGAGCTTCCGAGAGTCCCAGAGCCTTGCTACAGTTCCCCCTGACCAGTCTGTCCCAGCATATCTTGCTAATGGACGAACCTTGAAAGAGAGTTAATAGTTTCTGTACGTCCAGCGTTAACTCCCAATTTAGATCTTACACACTACGAGCCCTGCCTCTGGAGTTCCTAGGAAAGCTCAGCTGCTATGGAAATCAGACTATAGGCATGCCACATCATACTTAGGCTGGGAAAGCAGAGCTACTCAGAAGAACAGCCAAAGCTCCGAGGAATAACCACCCAAATCTTTTGTGCATTCACTGTTTCGCTGTCTGCAAGATGCACACACATCTCCAATAATCTGATCCTACTTGGATGCATAATTACCTTTTAGGATCCTTTGCAAAAAAGGGACTCAAACAGCCATAAACAGATCTTGTTGCCTTAACAGTTATTTACCTGTCACTTAGATTCCTTCCTGAATTTATCCCGTCTTCTGGAAAGAATACATATGCATATATATTTGATGTCCCCATTCCCCTTTCAAGCATTTGAGAATTAGATCCTTTCCCCCTACCTGACTTTTCTGAACTGCAGCTCCAGCTGGATCTCCCACAATAGCCAGCAAAGCCACCACAGAGAATATGCATAAAAATCCCACAATGGTTCTACAGCCATTGCTCTTTTCCTTGTCAACTGAGAGGAAGCTCTTCCTTCTCTTTGCAGAAAGTTGTTCTACTCGATCCATGTCGTTCTTAACACTTTTTAGAGGGAGATGCAACAGATACTAAGCCATTCTCTTCACAGAATGCATTGGTAATCCTTTTTCTCACAGTTGCATTTGGAGCATTTGCGAGCAGCCCTGCAGTTACTGCCAAAGTTGTGCAGAACCACTAGTTTCAAAAAGCANTGAACACCCACTATTTAAAAAAACCACAAAAAAAAAAAAAAAAAAAGTAGACTTTACATTAAGCCTCTTTCCAATGTGCCAAAGATTCTCTTAGCCTCTGCCAAGTGGTATCATATTACTGCAGCTGAAAGTTGGGCTGGCGGAGGAAAAGCAGCAAAGTGAAACAAGCTGGGATGGACACGAACTCTTTTCTTTAACTGACTAATCTGCAGTTGTCAGCTTTATGTAATGAAAAAATTGGGGGAAGGGGCAGAAAAAGGAATCCAGCAGCCAGCATCATGACCTTGGAATGTTTCATTAGGGATGCTTAACACTGGGAGAACTGTCATTTATCAGGGACTGTCTTCAGGAGCAGAATGAAAAATGAGATGCTGTGAAGGAGCAGGCAGGGCTTCTCTGCTTAGGAAATTCTGGTCAGGGAGTTTACAGACTCAGATAAAAGTAAGTACCAACTCCCTCTTCCATGAAACTTTGCAAGTGACCTGCAAATTGCTTGTGTACGTGGGAGCTACCCAGTAAGAGGTAATCATCACGCTGAGAAAGATGAGCATTTTCAGAATCGTACTGATTTGGGGTACCTCAGCTTGAGCACATCAGAAAGACAGACTTGGAGAATTGGTCAGTTTGTCTTAAGCTGTTAGGTTCCTTAAGGCATCTCCAGGCCGCAGACATGAAGTCAATTCAGGACGTTTTTTAAAAAAGCTCACTCAGAAATTCTCTGGTTTTCAGAAATAGCTGCATTTTTCTGTCTGCCGCTGAGTGCTGGATACTCAGCTATCCTGATTTGGGGTGTCCTCAGCTGAACAGTTCTGACCAGACAGAAGAAAAGCTGGCCTGGAGCTTTTAAACAACTCAGAATAAATATGACCAATGAGTCTGTGTACAATTTCATGAAAATTTTCTTTTTCAATTTTCACCAAGCTCCACCCTGGAGAAAAAACATGCTTTCTGCAGAGAAAGCGCAGCAGTTGTTCAGATACCAGGAGAAGGATAGAATAAGGAGTAACAGGGAAGGAAGTTATGGACAGAATTACAAAGGAAAGCTGGAACTAGGAGGAAGAGAAAGAGCAGAAAGCAAGGGTTCAGGGCTCTAACTCCTGTGGACCAAAGCAGTCAGCTGCAGCGGTCAGAGATATTGGCTCATCTCAGCTGTTCGCTACAACTTCCTAGGGATAGTTACACCTCTTCCCCAGTAGCACAGCTGGCAGAATGAAACACCCTTCTGCATGAGCACTCTGAAAAAGTGCTTTGTTCGGAGCTCCAAGGAGCGGTGCAAATGCACCTCCATTTGTGGTTTAAGCTCTAGACCACAGTACGAAGCGAGAAACTGGTAACAACGCATTCCTAAAATTATCAGTGTCTCAAGTGCCCTGAACAACTTTCTGTCAGTCTGTAGATGAGAACGCATCTGCAGAAGGACTGATTGAAAAGGGACTCTTGAAGTAAAAACCTGCCTTGGAATGGGGCTCAACAACATCAGCCAAGAGCTCTTCTCCAGTAAAGCAGTACTGGCTTGGAAGAAAAATACTGCTAGCAAACACAGTGCTGGAAGAACACTGAGTCTCAGTTATGGAACTGCGTAACAGCATTAAGTGCATCTACCTTTCACACAGCTAGTAAGAGTCAGCAATGTTTGAAAAAGATTTTAACTTGTGCACTGTTACGTATGCCCTCTCCTCTTGCCAGAGTACCTGAGCACCTCACAGTCGCTCAGAGCGTTTAATCTCACATCAATCTTGAAGGAAGGGCAGTGCTATTACCTGCACCTGACAGGTTAAGACTGTACTGTGCTGAAGAAAAGAGTTGCCTGAGGTCAAGCATGGAATCTTGCAGAACAGGAACCCGAAATCTTCCAAGCACCCAGTTAGTGCCTTACTGTTGCTGAAGATGGCTGGTGAACCTGAGCTTTAAGGCACAGATTGAGAACTCACGCAAACTGTGGAAATCTGAGGAAACTAAGAATTTCCTTTGTCCCAATGTAAAGAAAGTAAAAGTTTTTGTAAAATATATCTTGGCTCAGAACTCACCCTCCCCGCCCCCAGTTAGCATCTAGAGCTTTAGTAAAAGCGCATTCTTGAGGACCTCATTGTTTCCGAATAGTTATTCATGCAGCTACTAAAGGTTAGCACAGCCAAGGCTTTTTCCATGAGTTTCTGAAGAATTCTGACTGGGGAAAGAGACCGTACTGTACGTTAACCATTTATCTTCTTGCGCTGCATGTGGTGGGTGAACGGGAACCTTTAGCTGCAGAGATGATTCATGATCTCTGTGACTTTAGGATCCTGCTTCCCTCTCAAGGTAGCAAGCAACCTTGATGGATCAGAAGTGAGAGAGCAGGGTTTCTTGGAAAGCACGTAGTTCGCTTCCCCCACCACGTGTTGGGAATGCACTGTGCCCATCCACATAGAAATTCAGAGCCTGTGCATCCAACTTTACCAAACTGCTGACTGCGGAATGCTTTCAAAACTTTTAAAATTTAAGCCAAATAGTTGCCCCGAAACCAGCTCAGCAGTAAGGCCAAGATAAACCTCAGTTATTATGGCAATGAAAGTCAGATGAGGAAAGCTCTTAAACTGAGGTATTCAGAACTTACAGATGCAACTTGTGGAGCTAAGGGAGACACATGAACTTAACGCTGTGCACACTAACGATGCTTCTGATAAAGTCACTGTGCATCAGGATTCTTTGGTGCACAAGCTCTGGCCAGAAACCTCAGTGCCACTGCTGGTAAAAAGTGAAGTTTCAGGTTTATACTTAGTTCATTAATGCTGTGGTTGTTAAATTTCAAGCACAGCTCTCTTCTGTAGATATTTTAAGGATTATTAGAGCTAGAGTGCACATCTGTTGACATTTCATCTGTGTTCCCTGCCCTGGGTTAAGCATATCATGGCTTTCCCAAGAGATACTTGTGCTTAGAGGACTCTCAAATACAGCCATCAGTGGCCTCAAATCTACAGCACTTGTCAGAATTTAAGCCTCTTTCAGACGCTTCAGACGACTCCCCAGACTCCCTCCTGGGAGGCAGTGTTGCCCTGTGCCAAGGGCAAGAAGTTAGTCAGAACTCTGAAGTTTTATCTGTCTTTTTCAATAGCTGAAAATATTCTCCATGCTTTATCAGGCAGCCTGAGCCCCTGAAAAGACTGCTTTTATACAAACGCAGAGAACTGCTGCTGTGATTCCGGAGTTCTGATGAATAGTTCTAGAGGTCTCAGTTTCTCAAGTGCAGATATTTGGTTTGGACTACAGGCGAGAACTGTCATCCTGACTGCATTTGGACAGAAAAACATTCCTGGCTTTGGTTTCTGCACAGTGTCTAAAAGCAATGGAACACATCCCACTTTGAGGGAATCCATATGGTGTAATGGGGAATAGGAAAGGAAGGCAGAGGACAGAACTGACTTTGCTTTGTCCTCATAGCTTTAGCAGCAGTGCTCAGGACCTGGATATCATTTGTAGGGAGCTGCGATTTTCTAAGCAGCCAGGGATGCATATCCCGAGATCTCTCCATGCAATAAGCATCATATGAAAAAGCAGGCTCTAAAGAGCTGTTAGAAGGGAATGAATGTTGCACAAGACCTACAATGGTCAGCTAGAGACTATGGAGAACATAAGGGATTGGATCATTTGCACAACACAATACCCTTTCCTTGTTAAATCACCTCAGTCTTGCTTTCCTCTTTCAATCTTAACTGCCGAAATGTTTAGACTAAAGTGGGGCAGCCCTATAACACACAACATATGACTACATTCCCAAAGGCAAAGCTTAGCTCAAAAATAAATACTTTCTCACTTCCATGGATTATTCTTAGCATTTCTCTCCTCCCTTTTATTCAGCATTGTTAACATAGTTACTTCCAGCACTATTTCTAAATGGTTCTCTCTGCTACATTTGCCACATTTAAGAGGAAAGTTAGCCCTGGTGCGGCAGGCCAGGAAGCACTGGCACCGCTTCGTTCACGTCCCCAAGACGACGCAAGAACAATCTACCACGACCTATTTATACTCGTGCTAAGAGGCGCTACACAGAGACCAACTACTAATGCTAGAGCTGCAGCTGTCTGACTACCCAAAATGAATCTCACGTCTCATGAAACCCCTTATTTATTCATGGATTAAGTGCGTATTATTCAGCATTGGAACAAACTGCCCTCATGAGCTTCCCCTGTCATGAACTGGGAGTTCTACAGAGGTGGGGAAGACGGGGAAAGGAGGAGGACCTAACGTCTGATCGTGTCTGATCGCTCAAGGCATGAGCATCAGCACTTCATCTCTACGGCACCCGTCCAAATGCAGGCCACAGGCAGGGGAGGGGGAGTGCACACAGCTGGATGTGATTTACCACATATTGGCTCCTTGGTGGCCCATGTGAAAAGAATTAGCAAATCCTCATATAGCTCTTATTTTAAAAAGCACTTACATATTTATCCCTTCATCTCACAACTTGGGAGAAAAAAAAACCAACAACCCAACATTCTTGCATGGTTCCTGTGGGAAAAGCAGTTAAACCTTGTACTTTTTCAGTGGGTCATGGACTAAAAAAGATCGTATCTGCTGCAGCAGGGAGCAACATTCCCCAGGGAGGAGAGTAAGAATGTTCTTTAGTCCCCAAGCATTCACCCACTTTCTATCATGCAGCCCCTCGTGATCAGCATCTGCTGATGTTCCTAGAAAAATCCATGGTCTGCTAAAAAGCAAATGAGCTGAAAACAAGGGCTTGCTCCAGCTGGCAAAGAAAATGGAATATTTTGCTTAACTGTCAATTTGGAGCTGCAGCTCACAGAAGTGCCTGTACTGGCCTGACCTTGTGTTACCAGAGAGACATGGCATTGACCCTACTCAGAAGCTCAGCAGTCCAGTCATGGCCACGTAGCGAGTAGAATTTCAGGAATGAAACGAGGGAGAAATTTTTCTCAATACACAGATAATGAAGTGTGTCCATAACGGTAACAGTTGCTTCCCTGAGTGGGGATATTTTTGGTTTTGCTCTTTGGTGGGCTATTATAATAATATGTAATCCATTTGTGGATGGACCAATCCTCCTGAAATCCTGGGAGCAGCACGGACTAGTGGGAACATACTCAAAGGAGAGATGGGTTCTTTTCCTGACTCTGCCTTTTGACAAGTGATCTCCCTCTCCGTACTCAGTCTCGTGCTGTCTGTGAAACACGAAGTATTGGCCACTCTTCCAAAGGAAGTGCTTTAGAAACCCTCGTTCCCAGTAAGAGATGAGCTACTGCCTTGTTTTTAAAGTTTTATACCAGAAAAACTCAGCAAGATCTTTCCCTTTCAAAACCATTGCTGTGCATTGCTGCAAGGTACAGAGCTGCATTTCAGGAGATGGCAGAAGCCCCAGTGAAAACAAGAAGCTCCCCCGCTCCTTGCGGAAGTCCTCTCAGTCTCATTTGTGGGAGACCGACTGGTAATACACACCAAGCAGAAAGTTACTCACTATCCACACTGATTAACTAATGACAATATTTGTCTTTTGACTTTAAAGGAGCATTTGCTTACTGCTCTGCTGTCTCCTTGCCTCTCTTTACCCCCTTGCTGTTCCTATAACCAGCAAGAATACCAACCGGTAGCAAAAGGAGAAAGAGGAGGAATGTCTTCCCCCACTTTGCCCCCTCCTTTCCTCTCATATCTTTAGCTAAATTTAATGCAGGTCCTCATGCAAGTCCAGGATCTTGGCTCTTTTCCTGCTTACTACAGATATCTTTTTCTCCTCATACTTCAGATTCAAGCCTGGATTGGAGCAAAGAAACTATTTTGCAGGCTGAAGAGTACAGGCCAGAATACACACGAATTAGATGAACTAGCAAGTCCGCAAAGCTAACCATTTCACCCAGCTCAACTGGCCACAAGTCACTCTCTGATCCTGGCCCTCCGTGTAAGCGGGCTTCTAAGGAAAGATAATAAGGAAAGATAAAATAGCAGAACCTTCATCACTTCTCCAAAGCCTCTGACTTCCATGGAGCTGAGCCTGTCATGGGGGGCAAAGCTTGCCACAAACTTACCTGGCACATAGGGGCATCTGCTTGCCTGCTGTTATCTCTCGTTCCCGTGGCTCCACTGACCAGCTTGTTTCTTCTCTGTTGTGGTGCCGCAATTCCCTTCTTCTTACTAGGAAAATGAAAGGGTCAAAAAGGTGCTTAACAGCTCAACTCTTGCTCCTCAAAAGCAATCACAGCAGGAACAGGGAAATGAAAGAATATGCTCCCAATCTGAACACTATGTTTACAGTTTCTGTAGACCTTAAGCAGGTATATTATGCTGCACAAAATTCCATCTCTAATTTGGCCATACAATGAATTTCAGATATGAAAACAAGATCAGGAGATCTTGAAATGGAACTTGCATTTTAAAATTAAAACATAAAATTGAGGGGAGTTCTTCTTTCCCTACAAAATCGCTTTTCATTAGCCAGAAAGGAAAAAAAAAATAATTAAAAAAAAATCTCCATTTTCTGCAACAGCTGCACGGCTTGGAAGTCACAGGCTGCAGTCTTCCTATGATTTTTTTCCTTTAGAGAGAATAATCACTTGGAAGCCTCTCTTCATTTAGTATCCAAAGAAATTGTTAAAAAAAAATGAAACAGATGCTCCCTTATTGTTTTTTCCTGAATAAACTGGCACCTTAGGCGTAAGAGATGAGAATAACACAACAGATACTGAATAACTTGCCACCTCTGTCCCTTCTTCCCCAAGTGCCAGCACACATATACATTTAACACACATGATGAAGTATCAACCGGTTTTACCTTCAGTAAACTGCTTTTGGATTTATGCAGAGGCTTGTGAAAGAACTGTCTTTCAAAAAACACTCAGCATGGGTTTGGGGTAATATACAGTCTGGAAAATTATTCACTTGCACCAAACAGTGGTTAAAGCAGTTCTTACATTATAAAAATGGCTCAGCCTTGTACTTTCTGAGAATAGCCTTTTCACAGTACTTTTCTACTGCTGCCCTACCACAATACAGCACATATCAGCTTTAGGTTATTTGGATGCTAAACCTAACCCAACCAAACAATTTAAGGGTTAAATCTGATCCATCTTCATAGCTCAAAAAAAATCCACTGAAACTATTAGCAGCCTCAAGTGAATATTTTGTCAAAGATTATCTATAGGAGTCAGAGGTTGTGACTTAAGACTTTCACACAACACCAAGGGATTATGAAGAAGCAATAAATATTCCTGTAACTACCATATATTCCACAAAGTTAAAAATGTCTTTAAAAGATTTGCCACCTCTTCGCTAATGAACAAAGATAGTAGAACACAATATTTTTGTTTGTTTTAAATATTGTTTGCAATATGTAACAAACAGTATGCTTGGGTATAATTGTGTCATTAAAGAGATACACCACACACGCAAACACGTATGTATACGTACACACACACGCATGGCACACTAGCCCTACAGGTTGCCATTTCCACCAACAGTTATTTTACAGGATGGACTCAGTGGATAGTATTTCTTCAGACAGTTGGAAAACACAATACAGCTGGATCCATATTTCAGCTACTGTTTGTACATTCATTTTAATGCTCAGGAAAATATATATTTTATTTTATTAAGTTTTTTCTGCAAAACAAAGAAACAAAAATGAAATCCCTTTTTCTCATATCTCAATTATTACTATTTATTTTCTTTACACTTTGATTGGAGCGTTTAACACCTGCCTTTGGCGTTATGGATAGAAAGCTCAGGAGTCTCTGAACACACGGTTGTGCAAAGAAAAAAAAAAACCCAACCAAAAAGGAAGAAGAGTGTCACTTAGAGGTTAGAAATATTTGTTGTAACATGTTTTCTCCAATCAGTGTTCACTACTTTATCTCTAAGGCACACACTCTGTCTTTAGGATCTCAATACATCCAGACTTGCCTCTGTCAGTCCAAGTTCTTGTTGACCCCATAAGTACTAGTTCAGGGAGCATGCTGTCTTAGAACATTACCTCCCTACCACTGACAGGCGTCTGGGAGAACTGACACCATGACTGATCTCCTCCGATACCTCCTCACGTGAAGTGCAAGCATATGCTTTGCCATTGCCTGCCAAGGTACAAGGTATATCCTCCCACAGCATCTCCTTTCAGAGCAGTGCAAGGTTGCAAATCTGCCACTGCAGGGCACTAGACATGATGCAGTCACTGGAGTCGGATGCCGCTGAAAACATCTGCGTACGGAAGGCTGTTCGCCTCTGGTCTGAAAGTCTCTTCTGCCTTCAGTAGACAGGTCAGTGTTCTCTACATCAGGTCTTTCCGATGGATCAGCAGCACAGGGTGAGGGGGCTGCCTGCCCTCATGCACTGCTCCTTGGCCTTATGACACTGTAAGTAGAGGGGACTCCCCTCCACCCCGCCCCAGTCACATCAGTTATTTGCTTCCCTCTCTTTCAGGATGGCTTTGCAGGCAGCCAAACACATCAGCCTGACTAGCGCTCCTCATCTAAAATGCAAACAAAAAGGAAGTAAAGGAAAGAGGCGGGAATGGGAAGGGAAGCAAGCATATCCTTAGACAAAGATCTGAATCCTCTCCCGGATAGCCTGCCGACAGATGGGGCAGACAGTAAGGGCTGTGCTGCAGTCTGGGCAAGAGCCATGTCCACACTGGAAGACCAGTTTGATTTGGTCATCGATGCAGATAGGGCAGGTGATGCGCTCTTCCATCTGCCGGTAGCGGTTCTGCAGCTCCTCCATGAGCTTCCTCTGATCGGTGGATTCAGAGCTTGGGCTGCACTCCACCTCGGTGCTGTCTGCAGGGGTGGAGAGCAGGAAGAGAGTTAGTCACTAGTGTGCTCTGCCTCATGCAGTGTCTCTTTAATTAGGCTCTGCCCCTCAAGAGTAGCAACTAGTTCAGACTAAACTCTCTTCACTGAGCTTTATCCAGGGATTCCTCAAATAAAAGCCTGAGATGATGCTTTTTACAGACTGGCCAGTGTTGCTTTCCTCCATTTAGTTGCTCAGCTGGTTTGTGTGTGTGTGTGTGTGTGTGTTTGAGGTGGTTTGGTATTTTTTAAAGGAAACAAAATCTTGTCTAAAATGTCCTGCCTTGGTGTTCTGGAATATGCTGCTGCTACCTTCAAGTGAAAACATTCAAAGCTGGTTGTGATGTTCTGCCAAACCAGTCCAGGAATCCTTACAGTGCTATCAGTACTATGTTCTCTCAACCTCCTGTTCACATTTGGGATTCAAATTTCTGGTTAAGTCTTTCAGGACACGCATGGTAAAACAAGAAGGAACCATTTGATGTCACTTATGTTGACTGTTGCATACATGAAGCTACACAAATAGAGTCATTTGGTCAACTCTATGAAATGAAAGAAACCCAAATCCTGGACAACTGCCAGCTTAGATAAATAGACTCCTCCTGGTTTCAGCTTAATACAGCCACTGTCCATCTTCTGCTCCTCAATCTTTGATTAGGTAGCGTCACACTTCTGTACAGATATCCCTTTCCCCAACATTCTGGAATTAGTTGCACTTCAGTGGTGCAAGAAGTGATTTCAAATCCATAAAGGTGAAGCAAGTTTGGGGAAGGGGAGCTTGCTAAAGGCAAACATTGAAGACATCACTGCTAGGGAAAGCCTCCTGATATTCTCAAGAGACCTTGGTGTTCTTCCTCCAGTGGAAATTTGCACGTGAATTTCTCATTTGGAATTATCATCACTATTTTGTTGCCAGTCTGTAGCAAAGACAAATGCTCCTGCCTACTGTCAGGTAAGCTTGCTGTTTTTTGCATTATGGAGTTCCAAAGAGGATTTCTGCCTTGCCATCTGTGTAGGTCCAGTGCCACGTGACAGATTCTTGGCTCCCCTATGCTTTTGTCCAGGCATCAAGTCACAAGACTATAGCCTGACTCCAACAAAGGAGTCAACAATGATAAGCCATGAGCAGTAGGACATGGAATTAATTTTCATGAGCACTTGCCATAAGAGTGATCTCAGCTAGAAAGACATTAACTCTCACAACTACTATGGAGAAAGCTTCAGTGGGCAACCTGCATTAACTCTAAAGCGAGTGCAAACCTGCTACTAGCTTGTTGACATGCATAACACTGCCCGTTCTGGACACTGAGTAACGTGGCTAGAAGACAATCTGCTTAGAACTGGGCTAAAGAGCTTTATCAAACCAATCCAGCTCAATGATTCCTGGATAGCTGGCTAATGCCAGCCCTGCATAGGCACTGTAATTTCAGCAGAGGAAGAAGCAAGGATTTCACAACACTTAATTTTTCCTTTCTCACAGATTTTCGCTGTTAAATCACTGCCTGTGAAAATGGTTAGACTGACACATGGAGAACCTGATATTTGCTTTTAATACACAAAATAAGCCAGGCACAGGACGAGCTTCCTCAAATGTTCTGTCCTGTCTAAGCAGCTTGAGCTTGGCCCATGACACCTGAGAGAATCTACCTTTTCCACTCTAAAAGTGGTCAATGCAACAGGCAATCCCATCCCCCAAAACCCCCACCCCAACAACTACAAAAAACCAAACAAACATCAACTCCCTTTCTTATGCTTATTTCACTGAAAATCATTGATGCTGCCCAAACTAACACTGTGCAGGACCCTTCCCACAGCACTCAACAGTAGGAACAGCAAACATACCTTGTTTGAGTTTTTTGGTTATTGTGACTTGACATTTGATGCACTTCTTCATTCTCCTGGAGCATTCTACCACGAATGATACAAGAAGAGATTACAATTAAGCCCACTGATGACAGAATCAAGATGAAGACGACAGACTCAAGAACATCAGCTTTGAACTACCCGAGACATCCCTGGATGATTGAGAGATTGTTTCTGCATTGAAATGAGGACACTACCTTCTTTTTGAGCTACGTCCTAGTCTCTTGGTTTAGTCCTTCCTACACCAGTTGCAAATACAACACCTTCAAGTCCTCAGTGCTACGGGAACTGCTGCACTGTGGATCAAAACAGCCCTTTGCTCTGAGGGAACAGGATGCAGCTCTAGCACATAGTCCTTACCAAATTCCCTGCGGTCAGACTGTGAGTGCCTTGTGAGATAACAAAGTTGCTGACACGGTTGAGCAGGCTGCGACTGAAACAATTGAAATGCAAGCCAGTAACAAAGGCCAGAGAAGAGGGAAATCCTTCTCAGGAGGTTTTTGATGGATAAAGCACTGCCAGCTAGAACTGAAACATCTGACTCCTTCTGAATTATCCAGGGCGTCTATAAACACAAGCAAAGCTGCCTGGGGTCCCAATCAGCAGGTGGTCAGAACACTGTGCTTTTCACAGACAGCTTTGGATATCTTATCTAAGATGGTGGTGCTGAAATCATGCTGGGATTGTTTCAGGACAAAGACAGCACAATAGCTTTGTGTCTAAACAGAGCTTGATTTATGACAGTGCAGCTAGGGAAGCTATGTGGCAGAACAGGAAAGAAAGATTAAAAAAAGGGGGAAAAAAAAACCCAGAAGGGACTTACCTTCACACACAATACTGTGCTGGCATGGGAAGAAATGGATGAGCAAGGCCAGCTCTGAGCAGACCAGGCACTCTGAGGGGACTGCCACACTCGAGACACTAAGGTTGGTCATTGTGTTGGGGGTGGTGTGCACACGGCGAAGGCTGCAGGTGATGGCTGAACTGTCTGAAGAAACCTGCTGTTCCCTGCAACCATGAACATGTAATAAAATTTCAGCTACGTACTCCAGAGGTCCTGCTTCAGCAACCAGGTAACATTGTATTGATCCCTGGCAAACACGCCACATGGAGACAGAAAGGCAAATGCTCAGGTAACATAAACCTGTGAACCTTTGCTGCCCTAGCGGGACCAACTCAGCCTCTAGTAGATGAGATTCTAAACGGATCTACCCAAAAAGAAAGGGAAAGAGCAGGGATGACTAACACACAATTTGAAACTGCTCTTTTGGAGGGCAACAGTAAGATATTGACAGTACAATCGTCTGCTGGGAGGAGTCAGCTTTTAGGAGCTATTTAAAAAGTGGAGCCCTAAGGATCCTCTGTATTTCTATGTTCCTGAAAAGTACTTGGGGTGGTTGTCTGTGAATTTGCCTCTTAAAAAAATACAGGCTCGGATTCAGACTTCTGTCCTGGCATTATGAGGCCCAAATCCAAAGCCCTCAGTATCATCCATCCATTACTCTTCCTGCCAGCCAGTCATCTGCTAGCTAGACCTACTACCTAAACTGCAAGAATGATTAATGATTGAACAGAAGGGACAAGGGTGGTCATTCACTAGCAAACGTCTTCAGTACTGCCAAGAAATCGCTGGCCCACTAGGAGTATTGCAAAGGGGTGCTTTTTGGTCTTTTGATACAAAGTCAGTAAGTTTCTGGGAGGAAACTGCTATCTAGCTTCCTACCAACGTGGCAGCAGCTTCATTATAAATGCAGAGAAACCCCAGACACTCTTCCTCTTCTAGACCTATTAACTTCAGCCACACTGGCCAAGCAGCTTAAGAAGGTATAACTAACTATCCTGTCCTGGCAGCTCCTGTGTGCGATGCTGGGACACACCATGCTGTACTTAGGCCTATGATCTAGCACGCAGCACTCGGTCTGCAGTGGCTGCCTTAACTCTGCAGACACACACCCAAATCCTCCAGCCAAACCTCAGGCCAGAAGCTGACACCAGTACACTGTCAGGAGAAACGTCAGTCTGAAAGAACTGGCATTCTTTAAGCAAAAAAACTTAATACAACATATACTCCACTGACAAAATTCCTATGGAAGATGTTTAACGGGACACAATTCATCTGTTATTGACAGTGGACCAGAAGCATGGCCAATTACAGTAGCTGCTGCGTGCTTCCTCCTCCAGCGGGAACATGACTGTGGGTCTGTGCCCTCAGATCAAACAGAACTCTGCTTTCATGTTTGCAAAGTCAAAATCCAAACAAATGTTTCTCAGAACCTCAGATAAAGGCATCTTTGACTTGCTACTCTCCCTTTGGCATTTTTTCAGCTATTTCTCTTATCAGTTGAAAAACAAGCATTCCAAACTAGCTCTGGAATAAATTCTGCAGATTCTGGTGCCCACTCTTTTGCTGCACTTCCTCTCTTTTCAGACTTTTAAGTGTCTGTAACTGCAGAATGCAATGAAAGTAAAACAAACCCCAGAATTACTCAGCGAGAAGTTGCTCTTGGCTTCAGTGGCCAGTCTTCTCAGACTGCCTCAGGGCTCTCTAAGTCAAGAGGCCGAGTTTGCACCGAGCAGTATTAATCTGCTTTTCCCAACTCTTTCAAATGGCAGTATGCGCCCTTAAATAACCCCTCCAGTAACACAGGGTCAGCAACCAGCTCCAGATGAAACAGGAGGTGCTCAGACTGACCTCCAAAGTGTTTCAAAGATGCTTCCTTCTTCCTGGAGCAACAGCTGCATGCAGTAACACCACAGCGCTGTGGGGAGCACTCTGCATTTTGCAAGAAAATATACTGTAGCTAGTTTCCAGAGGACGTGGTTTACCTGAATTTCTGTGAGAAGTCTTTGACAATCTGGACGATCCTTCCATCTGTAATGAGGTCTAAAGGAGACTTTCCCCGATGGTTTGCATAATTAATATCTGCTCCTTCTTGTGCTAAGTAACATGCAATTGCAGTTCCAACGTTCAGCTCTACATTTCCAAGAAAGCCAGAAGCCTGCAGCTAAAAAATATTGAGAAACACTCTCTGTTAATAGAAAAAGTTTGTTATGTGGCTTTGGTCTGTACCAAGTTCTCAACAAAATCTTAATCCCTGTACTTACAATTTCAAAGTGTAATTTAGCATTCTTTTTTGAAAAGACAATGTCTTGGTTTCAGTTGTTTAC
>VZTL01076889.1:199-39441 GCA_013400535.1 Scopus umbretta | reverse complement strand
TGAAGTATAATTATTTAATGATCAAAATTATGTCTAGAACTGTTAGATTTTTTTTAATCTGAGTTAACTTTTTCAAAAATTAAAAAGTAAATAAATGTAAATCTAAGGAGCTTAATCAAGATGTGGCTCTAATATACTAATTAATGCATCTGTTATCTTGTTTCATTGATACAGTGTCATTGCACTTATGTGTTTCTTCTTGGATGGAAAGAGGTTGATATTTACATATGTCAGCTTTTATTTGCATCATAATAGAGAGGTAAAGCACTCATTCATTGTAAAGTCTTGTTCAGTTTACAAACTTGTCAGTCTGGTCTAAAAAAACCTGCCATCTCTTATAATAGTTTCCATGGTGAAATATAATAATAATTTCCATGGTGAATTTTAGGGTGCTTTCTATAGCCTCCATGCAGTATTTGACAAGGCCTTCTTGTAGGCGGTTCTTGCAATTTTTGGTTTAACTTGAAAATTATTCAAAACGAATTATTGAAGTAATGAGTATTCCTGGGTTTATGTAATCTTTTCCTTTTTTTTTTTTTAAATCCAGAACCTTTCTGTAGGTTGATGTTATCACTAAGTTAATGAATAGATGTCCAGACAGACTGTCAAAACCTGTTAAGTTTAAAATTGTAGAAGTTGCAGCCTGAAGCATGAATGCCAAGTATTTGTTATTAACCTAATGGCTACTGAAGAAAGATATGCAGTACAATACATCTATATGTAGTATTTTTTTTCCTTCAAAGTCAAGTCCAGCCCTTCAAAGCATTTCATCACATGCTTTATGTGAGCATGAGTAGATCATTAATGTGTGTTCAGATTCCAAATGCATCTAAAACAGTGCAGCTTGCCTGGAGTAGAACCCATAATATAAGAAGGGAGATCTCATGTTGCTCGTCTTGCTGCATGAAACCTATGTTGCACCATTCCTTCCTCCTGCCTAATACGGCTCCTTGATTAAAGTTAAAACTTTCTCAAATGCTGAGCTAAATTAGGATGCCAATGTATCTGCTAATTGTTTATTATTATGATTACAATTTTTAAAGCCTTATTTCTGTTTACAGTTATTGCCAGTCTTTTCTTCTGTACTATTGTGTTAGAAACAGGACATGTGAAACATCTTAAAGGAGTTCTATTCTCACTATAGTATATACCAAGTAAAACAATAAAGATGAGCTCTAAAGCTGTGGAAGCTGCAGCCCACATGATCCCACCTGAGAGAATGGAAGAAATCGTGTCGATTCATTCTCAGTCAGTAAAGAAAGAACAGATTTTTTTATCAAATAGAAATTTAAATCACCAGTCTTAACCATAGAGGTTGTATATAGACTGAAAAGCTGCCCATCACATTAATGAGCTCACAGCTTCTCTTCAACTATTTCTGCAGAAAGGCCTGAGAATACATTAAGTTTTGCAGTATATAATAGCATGGCATGTTGAGAAGTTCTAGAATTAAGCTGCATCCACTGAGAATGCTCTGTCTCTATACTAAAGACATGTCTGGTGGTTGAAGCATCTTTGATGTTCTCAAACCCTCTGTTAAAAAAAAGAAAAGCAGAGTTCTGTTAGACTCTACAGTTACTAATATTTAAAAAAAAAAAATAAACCTGACTAGAATCTTTCCTCCCTGTTCTCCCTACCCTGTGACTTCAAATACTTTTTTCTGATGTTAGTCTCATGGAACACATACTGTTTTCTCTAGCTGATGGTTCCTTGTAGAACTGTATGCAACTGGGATACAGTGTGAAGAATTATCTATGTCAAGCAATATCTTACTTTGATATGTGCCAGGATTATATACTCTTAAAATTATTTTTAAAACAGAGAGGCTATACTGAGTATGTACTAAGAATACATTGAGAGAGGCTGGTAATATTTAGGCTGGTCCTAAATTTATTTGCCATAAATACAGGTTTATAAATGTTTATTTTATATTCACAATACAAAGGAACATTGTTAATGCTTTAAGATAAATGTTACTAATTAATCATAGCTGTGCCAAAGTTTCTTCATAATTGATATTTATAGCTAAGTTTTGCAAGCTTTAAATAGGAAAATTGCCTTCCATTTTCCTTAATACCTTCATTGCTTTGAAATGTTAAAATTCTGAAATGAGTATTGAGATGATAGTTATAATATAATACAGATAGTCTATGAATGATCTTTGAAAGTAATGAGAAGCAATTCAAGTTTGATATAATAAAAAAGGAAAAAAACAGAAAGATGCAAAAAGCATGAAACATTTTATGACACCCTAAGTAAATGAAACTTTATACAGTATCATTTTGAAAGAGTACAAACAGGTAAGACATGGGTCTTTCAAGGGCATATAAAAGTCTTTTTATTTAAAGGTAAAGCAGTGAAAGATTGGGCATGTGACAGGATGAATAGAAGATTACATGTCTAAGAGAAGCTTTCAGAAGGAGGATGCAAGGTTTAAACATATTCTGGAAGGGAGATACTCAAAATAAAGATGACATTTTCTCCTCCCACATGTTATGGATCTCAGCAGCAGTGGATAGCACTTCATAGCTGTGGATAAAGGGGAAATATGACAGACTGAAACAAAGGAAGATGAAGATATCTGACAGGGATTCACTTGGGCATCTTTTCACCTATTTTCAGTCTGAGTGCTAACAAATGTTGGAACTTAAAAAAAAATATTAAAATCTTAACATCTAATTTTTAGACAAATTCCAGAATACTGACAGGTAAAGGTTTTAAGCATATTAACATTTTAAAGTACATATATATATATTTATAAATGCACTGAAGTCCCTGGCGTCTCTGAATGACTAAGAGTAATAAATGGTTTCACTAATTTGAGAAATTTGTTCCTTTTTTCCCATCTGGAAAGATAAAATCAGACAGACTTGTTTTACAGGGAATTGGATTTATCTTGTTATGACAGCATGTCATGCAACCACCATCTGTTAAAAAACACTTGACAGTTCATTGGGGAAAGTAGAAGCTAAAACCCGGCCCATGTTTAACAAGGCCTGTAGACATCCAGGAAGATGTGCCAGGTTCCAGACATATGATACCTGCTTTGTTTCAAGAGACATATTTTTCTGTGTAAACAATAGCCTGAATCACCTTTCCCTGATATTGCTGTGAGAGCATGTTGACAGAGGAAGGTAGTGGCTGAGAAGAAAATTTTGCAAAGGTCATCATCCATCTGGGGAGATCACTTCATTCTGTGCTATGAGTAAGGTCTCAGTCAACATTTACTGGTGCCTCCCCAAAAATACCTGTGTACTTCACATGTCTGTAAAAGAAGGTAGCTTCATTGCAATGTGTTTGTACGTAAAACATGGTAGCAAAGGCAGTGATCTCCACCTTGTCTTACAATTGTTACCATAAGGGTTAACTTTAGTAAACCTCATATGTTGAATAACCACATCAGACATATCACTTATTTATCTGTTTTGGTGATTCAGTAGTCCAAATTGAACCTCACTCCCACTAACATAGCTATACTTCTGCTCTAAAAGTAGTAAATGTTTGACGTTTTTTTCTGAAAAAAATGGAGAAATGTTAGTAGGAAAATTATTTATTTTAAGGAACATCGGTGTACAAGCAGGCTGCTTTTCTAGCAAGATCAGTTTTTGACTATAATAACATTTAAATGCTAACACTTTCCAAGAAACTACAAAATTAAATTCTCAGAATAAAATGCATGTTTACTTGCTAGTATATACTTGTTCTGAAAGCCTTTATCCATACACACAAAAATCTTTATCAGTCTAAGTAATATCAGTGAAATTAGCAGGGTTGGGCTCTTGGTCTGGAGTGTTTTCAAGATGGTGAATTCTGGATACTATATTTTTATCCAGTTGAACAAGAGTTTTACTCATGCTTGGGTTTTTTGTTTATCAGGAAATACATTTTTACATAAAATGTATTCTTAATTGTGTTTCCAAAACATTTTTAATATTATTATATTACTTCTTCACCTAGTTCAAAGTAGGATTTCTGGGACAAACAGTATACAATACAATAAGTAGTGTTAAAAAGAAGTGGAGAAAGAGATGATTCCTTTCCTTTCCTGTATTTTTAAAACACTCTATATGCCAAAATAATAAAAAAGAATGTAGACAAATGTTGAAACGTACTGTAATCATTGCAGTTTCTCTACTTTAAGAAGATTTTATGCTCAGGTCAAGCATTTTGATACTTACAAGTCCTTTGTCTTAGTTCTATTTTAGTAGTGCTATAATGCTGTTTTAATGTCTTTAAATTTTCTTTTGTAAAACTTTGGATTTCTATATAAATTTATTGTCCCTGATGCTTCCAAAACAGACATAAAGATTTATAGCTTTTACCATCTGACTGCATGTATCCTGCTTGTCACCACTCTTTTTGTCACTGTATTCAATTTGAGAGCATATCACCATGTGGGAAAACCAGCCATTTTTTACATCTAATGTCTCATCACCTTTCAGCTAGAATGCTGTCATCTGTAATCCACTTAGGCTCGTGTCATTTGTTTTGTGCAGCTAAAATATTCCAACTAAGATTTTTTTATTCAAGAAGAACGTTCTGCCCTGTCCTTAAGGGTTTCCCAAAAATCTTTTAAGATGAAAAATGTGGTCGACAATTTTCCTCTACCTCTATTCTTCTGTGGAGGAAACAGAAAGACAGGTGGAGTGTAACTATGCATGGACACACATGTGCATATGTGCAGGACAGAAAGCACATATGTATTCAGGTTTTCTGTGTATTCACAGTGTGGTGCTCTGCTACTTATGTCTTTTCTTTATGACTGGTTACTCTGAATTCCACATGTACCTTAAATACCTTTTTACAAATTAAGAAGAAAAAAGTGAAAATCAAATGTTCAAATTATTTTGAGTTTTGAAAGAACTACACGTTTATACATTTACATATAGCTAGTGTTATTTAAATATCTGGCAGTCTGGAGGGAGAAAGAATGGAGGACAAAAGGAATGAAACAGTATAGGATACCTTCTCTTTCTATTCCGACCTGAAAACACAAAATAGATATTTTGAGCCTCGTTTTCAGGACCACATATTCAGCTGGTTACAAAATAAATTGGTCTGTGGGGCTTTCTCTATATGTTTGAGATAAACTTTATCTTAATGAAAATATTTCTGTATTACAGTTGGGTTCTTGGCTTTTGCCTATTTCAAGCCTTAATGTGGACAGAAGCTTAGATGAGATTTTATTTTCTTATACTATCTTAATCTTACAATGGTGTATTGTGAATGTTTCAGAAGGTAACTTCACAAAATGTTGTTTTCCCTGTCTGAGAAAAGCTGTGGATCCTAGTATAGCCATAAAAAGATGACTGATCATGGGAAATCAATTATTTATTTTCCCACAGAAGAAAAACTTTTTTTTGTATTGTATTGTAAACAAAGAAAATAAACAATACACCCAATAAATCAATTATATGGGGCTTCTTTTTGGTCATAATTTATACTGTTTCAAGTAAAAACTATGAATATGCATATGGTTAAATTCAGGCCATGGAAGTTAATGCATGGGAAAAGTGAAAATTCATCTTTACAGCTGCATGTCTAAATTTTTTTTGCTTTACTTTGCAGTGACCCAGGGTGGGGATGCAATTGCATCTGATACATGTCCTGATCCTGGAATTCCTGAAAATGGGAAAAGGGTGGGCTCTGACTTCAGGTAGGCACTCTTAGTTTCCTATATGACCAAGAGGAAGGTATTTTACATGTATACAGAGCATGCAACTACAGATATGTATAATTTCCCTAGTGTTGAGTCTTTTTCAAAATAACTCCAGTCCACTGTATATCATGAATTGGTTTTGTTTGTTTCTTTTTTAAATCAATGCATTTTAAATAGGAATTTTAGAACTTAATAATTTTGTCTGTGTAGGAAAGACAGAACTCTCTGGACAGCATAGAAGAATTTCAGAGAGAATTGTCTGTTTTCCCACTATATAAAAAATGTTTAAAAGCTTGGGAAACATGGCAAATTCAGTGTCTGAAGCTGTGATGAATGCCACATCCTTGCTTTTTTTGTTTTCAGCTTTTGTTATATTCATTAAAAAAAAGAAGATGAGGTCAAGTGGACCCCTATGGAGAAAGGAGGAAGGTTTCTCTTTCCCTGTTGGGGAAAAAAAGCAGAGACTTCAAGGTGTAGCAGAGAAGAGGGTCAAAGGAAGGAGATGGGAGCCTCCAACTCATGCAGAGATTTATAAATTGCTCAGCAGGGAATGGACAGCCAGACTTCAGAGCAAATGGAAAGGAAAGGAAAACTTCACAGGAATTAGAAGGAATTGTGCAAAGTTCTCTGCAACTCCAGTTAATCAAACCTGGCTCCTGAATCAAGGCTTTTCCAAGCTAGGGCATAACTGATGGGAAAAATAATTTCAAAATGTATTCTATTTCTGACTGACCTACTCTTTTTTTGATTTTTCTTTATCTACCCTCAAAGGAGTTTGAGAACTCATAAACAGCTCCAACATTAAGAGAATCATTTGTATGCCAAGTCATGATTTCATTAGCAACCGGGCAGCAGTTAAATGTGTTTTAAAAAATAATGAAGTGAAATAAGCTCTTCAATAAATAGGCTAGAGAGAGACAAGCTGTCCAGAAAATGTTTGCTGTCATCCTGTTCTATATACTCTGATTCAGCTTGGCGAGTACAGCTGCTGCAAGCAAAATTGTATGATAAAAAAATACAGTATGCACTTGCTGTCCAAAGGTCTGCTGTTTTAGGAAAAGAAACATAATTTTTATCTAGGTCTTTATTAAAGCTTGATATATTGAGGAGAGAAACATCAAGTGGTAGAAGACTAAATAAAAATGGGATACTAAAATATATCCCTTTCTCAAGATGTGTTAAAGCGTCTGCATGTATTCATCTAAGGAATACCTGTGTAATTCCACTGCTATTTTGGGGAGTATTTTACTTTACTATTTGTACATATATACCTCAGTTTCTCTCCTCTGCTTGAGTCTCTCCTCATAGCCATAAAGGGTGCAGAGCATAGTTCTTCCAAGTTCCTCCAAATCAAATACTTAGTTGAAAGAATTGAAGGCAGCATTTGGGATCACTCTGTTATTAGTGGAGAGAGAGAGAGAAAAAATCATCGCTGGAAAGAGTTAACTCCATAGCCTAAATGTTTAATGGAAAATAACATGAATTCACACCTGAAGGGGTCTTTCTCACTCCATTAACTGTAGATACCAGAGTAAGTTCAGCAGATCAGGATGATGAGGGTGCCTGAGCACAGACACATAAGAAGAGTCTTAGAGTTCTGGGTTTGCTCAGTCTTAAGAGAATCTGAAAGACCTTGTTGCTGCCTAGAGCTACTAAACAGGAGAATGTAGAGAAGAGAAAGCCAGACTCCTCTCAGAGGTGTGCAGTGACAGGTCTAGAAAGCAATGGACATAAGTTGGAACATGGTAAATTACTGCTAGATTCAGGATTAAAAAAAAAAAAAAAATGTTTTTACCGTGAGGATAGTCAAACACTGGAGCAAGTTTCCCAGAGAGTTTGTGGAACGTCCATCCAGGAAGGCATTCAGAGCTCACCTGAACAAGGCCCTGAGCTCTCTGTTCCAACTGGACTTGCTTGGAGTGGGGCATTGGACTAGATGACGTCCTTATCCAGTCAAATTTATTCTGTGAATCTATGAATCTTGTACAGATTTTATGTATTCATGACACATTGTGGGCTAAGCAGACTCTCTTCTAGCTATGGTCCAAGTCAGTGGCATATGAACAATCATTAAGAAACAACAGCACATGTACTTTGACCGGCCTGTCTAAGAGCACTGGTAAACTGAAAGAAACTAAGAGAGATAATTACCTCATTTTACCTCTAGACTGTAGCCTGTAATTTGAAAGAGAAAGGGATCTAAAATAATTTTGGGGAAACAAGTCTAAAGATCCAAACATGTGAGCCTCAACATGGGAGATCCCAACAATAAAATTCCCAGCAGTGCGTGAAAATATCAAGAAGAGGGAAATTCCAAAAGAACCTTAAAGTTCAAAGTATATTTTAAGATATATGAAGGAATATAATGCTAAGGAGCCTTATAAAACATGCATGACTTTATTTTGAACACAGTCTCTTATGAATGAATGTGGGTTGAATGTATCTTAAATGTCTGGAGCTTACTTATGAGCAATGCTTACTCATGAGCAATGCTTACTCAAATGACACAGCAAGGCTATTCTCCTCCTTCCTTTACCTCATTCAGCCTTTGATAATATTTTCATTTCATTTAATGTTTCTTACTGTTCATGGGGTTAAATGAATGCATAAGGTGTTCAAAAATAGCACAAGCAACATCATATAAGGTATGACAAATAAAACACATTAATATACTTTGATCACTTATAATTTGTGTGCGTGTTTTGGGCCTCCAATTCTGAACATTATTTGAGAGAAATAATAAAATTGTATTTTCCTCCTAAACCTTACCTGTTAGCTGAAAAATGATTATGCAACAGCAACTGTTTTTCATGTACTGTAAACTTTTCTTATATCTATTTAAAACATATCTTAGCTATCTTAAAGTTTAGCTATCTATATCTAGCGTGACATTTAAATAGAGAATTTGGCTGGAATTTAGGGTTTTTTTTCTCTGAAATTACAAATCAAGCTCTTCCATAAGAGAAGGGTAAATAACATTTGCTGTTGCTTGCATTTCTCTAATGTAATGAAAATAATGTGGAGAATAAAAGAAAGACAATTTTTTGTTTTTGTTTTCTAAGAGGCAAGTATAGACACCAGAAGTAGCTATTGTTCTTGTCAGGAGAATGACAACTGTGGATATTAATCTGAACTAAAACATGTGAAAATGCACATTATTCAAAATCTTTTCCAATCTACAGAAAGATATGTTGTGAGTGGGATTGATGGAAAGGCAGAGGGTTTATTTTCAAGACAGCCTGAGACCCAACTGATTCAGTGATGACAAGTTCTTTGAAAAGGGTTTCATCTTTTTCAGCATAATAATGGCATTCATTCTAATATTGTAAAGCAAACAAAAAGGTATTGAAATCTTAACCTTTTCATTCTGTCCTCCTGCCACACTTTTACTGTGTTTAGTTCAGGAAGTAGGGGAGGTGATTTTCAGTGGTTTCAAAAAAATCCAATGGATATTTGGATTAATTTTGAGGGAGAAATGGCAACTCAGACATTGCTAGATGAATCAAAACATAATATAATTTTGGGATTAATATCACATTTTATTTATGTGAGATCTCAAAACAGTAGATTGATTAAACAAAAATTAAAATGGATATAAACAATAACATGTCAGCTCTCCTTCAATATGATATTGTATGTGTGGTACTGTGAAAATACAATCATTTTCCACAATACCATTGACTCTTATAACAAAAATAGCTTTTAAATTTTCAAAACAGCTTTTTAAAATTAAATAAACTTTCTTATGCCTAGTATTTCTTACAGATTTTTTTTAAAGTGGCTTATTTCAGTCAAGTTTTAGCCTTCTTTATAAAAGCACAAATTTTGCTTTGGTACACTTCAAACTGAAAATAGAAAAAGGAAAAAGAGGAAACTAATTTCTTCTCCCTGTTGAAAGTTTACATAGCAAATTAACAAAACAAAACAAAACACTTCCAGAGCCCACAGATTTGCTCAGTGACTAGGGAGACAAAGATATGATAAAAAGGAATTAAAAACATCCGTTGCTAACAATTGGCAATGAAGTGAAGTAATAATTTCCTTTGAAATCATAGATCAAATAAATTAAGTACAGGTTTAAAAGGATGACCCCTTTTTAATGAAAAAATGTCAAACAGAATCAATGGAGAGACTTGGCAATTTGGATGCTTCTTAGAAGATAAGGACTTTAATTGTAGACTGTGTGGCCTAGGTGCATCCCCTCCCCTAAGATACTTGCGATAGATCTGATTGTTTGAACACAGAAAATACTCTAGTGACCCAGCACACCTAAGATTCCTCAGTATCCACTGTTCTTTTAAACATCTAAAGTTATATGGTTTGATTCAGATATCTGCAATGTATGTATAATATAACAACTATATATAGATCTATACACATTTTCATTATGTGGTGGGTTGACCTTGGCTGGACACCAGGTGCCCAGCAAAGCTGCTTTACCACTCCCTCTCCTCAAATGGACAGGGGAGAGAAAATATAATGAAAATCTCATAGGTCAAGGTAAGGACAGGGAGAGACCACTCAGGAATTACCGTCACA
The DNA here is from genome assembly GCA_013400535.1 of Scopus umbretta. Taxonomy (NCBI): domain Eukaryota; kingdom Metazoa; phylum Chordata; class Aves; order Pelecaniformes; family Scopidae; genus Scopus; species Scopus umbretta. The sequence continues at coordinate 29,243 of VZTL01076889.1, read as the reverse complement.
GGCAAAACAAACTCAGCTTGGGGTAATTAATTTAATTTATTACCAATCAAATAAGAGTAAGGTAATGAGAGATAAAGAACAAATCTTAAAACACCCTTCGCCCACCCTTCCCTTCTTCCTTGGCTTAACTTCACTCCTGATTTTCTCTACCTCTTCCTGCCAGGTGGCACAGGGGGACGGGTAATGGGGGTTGTGATCTGTTCATCACACTTTGTCTCTGCTGCTACTTTCTCTTTGGATGTAAGACTCCTCACACTCTTCCCCTGCTCCAGCACGGTGTCCTTCCCACAGGAGACAGTTCTCTGTGAACTTCTCCAATGCGTGTTCTTCCCACAGGCTACAGTTCTTCACGAACTGCTCCAGTGTGGGTCTCCCATTGGGTCACAAGTACTGCCAGCAAACCTGCTCCAGCATGGACTCCTCTTTCTCTGTGGGTCCTCAGGTCCTGCCAGGAGCCTGCTCCAGCGTTGACTTCCCACAGGGTCACAGCCTCCTTCGGGCATCCACCTGCTCCCAGCGTGGGGTCCTCCACAGGCTGCATGTGGATATCTGCTCCATCGCTAACTTCCGTGCGCTTCAGGGAGACAGCCTGCCTTCACCATGGTTTTCACCAGGGGCTGCAGGGGAATCTGTGCTCTGGCACCTGGAGCACCTCCTCCTTCTTCACTGACCTTGGTGTCTGCAGAGTTGTTTCTCTCACATACTCTCTCACTCCTGTATTCTGACTGTTGTAGTTGCTATTGTGCAGCAACTTTTTCCCCTTCTTAAATATGTTATCACAGAGGTGTTACCACTGTTGCTGATGAGCTTGGCCTTGGCCAGCGGCAGGTCCATCTTGGAACCAGCTGGCATTGGCTCTGTCAGTCATAGGGGAAGCTTCTAGCAGCTTCTCATAGAAGTCACCCCTGTAGCCCCCCTGCTGCTAAAACTGTGTCATGCAAACTCAATACAATATTATAGTGTGGCAGTCTGTATATGGCAGCATTTAGAACTTTTCAATACCTTTTTCCTTTTTTTGGTAAATCTCAACAAAATTAAAAATACATTAAAATTATTTTCTTGAAAGTATTGGTTATCAGACTCATGGCATAAACCTGATTTTTCACAACAGGTGCTTCAAAAAGGATGGATCTTATATGATATTTAAATAGGTTTAGTGTATAGTGTAGCCACATATAAACAATGTTCAGAACTGTCTCAGTCGTTCTGGTTAAACCTATGACCGCTCTTCTGTAGCCTAACTGAAGTTTAATTAGAGTTCAATCTTTCAAAAGATTGCACTTTTCAATGTCTATAGCTGGCATTCAGGTTTCTCTTCACCTTGAATTTGAACAATCAGGAGCTTTTGAATACTTTGTGTTCCTACCTTGCTCTTTAATTTGAGGTTTTTGCTGGATTTTTTGTTTGTTTTTAATATGTTGTAGTCAGCATATTATTTTTGTGTCACTTACTTTGTGATCAAACATTTCAAAAGATGATATCTACCATGTAAAATATATGAAGTTCACATTACTAGTCCTTAGATGCAAGATGTTTCCAGAGCTTTGGAAAAAAATACAATATGCTGTATAGAATAACAGTGAAACAAATTGAATTATCATAAGTGTATAGATTTAATTAGTGTGTAACATTTTATGTGTCCATAAATAATATTTTTTTAATATTGTTGTAATGATGAAAACACAGCCTAAACATTAAATCCCTCACTTACTGTATCAGACATCAGAATATTTGCATTCTTCCTGGGTTTTTTTCCCCTTCTTTCTTTCTTGGGGGGAATAATCAGGTATGTTAAATTACAAATTGCAATTGCAGACATCCAATAATTGTATATTTCTTTTCACTCTAAGTTTTTTATGTGCACAGTTTCATAATTCTCCTTACATGTCTTGATAGCAGCAAACTTCAGGGAAGCGTTGAAGCTTTCATGTTGGTGTACACATCATTAGACTTTTGGGAAAGTCTTTATACAACATGAATTTAAATACTTCAATTCTCAGTTTACATTTATCACAACTAGGTAAATGGTTGTTTATTCCTTCTATAGAAAAATTTTCAGAACTCATAATTTTAGAAAATATGAGAAAAAGCCTTTAAGAAGTAGGTGTTTAGAGAATTAAAATGTCAGATTAATTAATCCTAATATTTTCTTTACCAATAAGAGAAATTAATTGATTATTAATTTGAGGTATGTATTTGGAACCTTGCTTGGACTATTTTTCTGAGTGTTTTAAAAATTTTCTGAAGGTTCATATGTTACGACAAATATAAAATAAATACAATTTTAGAAAATTATATTACTTTTCAAGGATTTCATGCATTTCCCGTGAGCTATGGAAGGAAAGGGCCAATATTTTCCCTACTCTTCTGATTTTTTCAGATTTAACAGCTCAAGAACCAAGTGTTAAGAAAAGTGTTTTTTAAAACCTTCCTAGATTTGTGGCATCACATTCAAATTTTAAAATTTAAAAAAAAAAAAAAAGTATCCTATTAAATGTTTGTGAAAGAACTGTAGAAGTACATCGTAATAATGATAAACAATATAGTTTGTGAAATCCTCTGAGAAACTAACAGAATACTTGTTCTTGAAGGGTAGGAGTGAGTTGGACATCAGTGAATGAGATTATATTTGCTATTCTCCACAGCACAATTTTAACCACTGAGCTTTCTGACTGCCATCTAACAATCCCCTGGTGTTTAGGACTCAACAACTTAGAAAGACCAAACGGAGAAATCTGCTTCATCAAGAACACTTAGTTCACAACGTAGGATTATCAGTTACGGATTTAAAAGTGCAAGAAAGCTAACAACAAAACCAGTTGATTATGATAGGGAACAAAGAATATCACAAATAATAAATGGAACCAGAAATGTAAATACTGTTTAGGAAAGCTCTCTTTGAAATACACAGTAACTATATACAGTTTTTTGATTCTACATAAATATTGGTCAGCATTGTTCAGAAATAAGTTATTTATTTAAAAAAAGAATAAAGTTATAAATCATTCCAAAGAAACATATTTCAAAGTTACAAATGTAACAGTCATATTTCAGTCCTAACAAAAGCTATAATTTAGCATAATTTTTAACTGGAAATTTCAAGAAGGTCAGAAATATTTAATGAATTATTACAGCTTACTGAAATTAATATGAAATTAATATTTCCTAGTTATACATGTTGACAAATTACCATGTCTAACTGCTTATTCTCTCATTTAAGAGAATATGGAGAGGTTGAAACTATCATTAAGTAATTTTTGCTGCCTGAAAGAATGGTGCTGATGTATTTTCATAAAAAAATATATCTCTCTATGCATTCATTGAAGTCATAGTTTAAAGGATGAAACTTAGTATCACACCTCTTTTATATTCCTGGCCTTCTTTAAAAGGTGGACAAACTAAAGAGTAGACCTGTTCCCTATAGTATAAGTAGTTTTTTATTAATATAGTAATGATATAGTACAATTTCCCACCTTAATTTCTTCATTTGGACCTAGATATATTGTCATTTGGTGACATTTACATTTATTTGTGTGTGTATGATATTTAAAGTATATTTTGTTCTTCCTCCCATTTTTCTCCTAGGGTGGGTGCAAGTGTACAGTTTTCCTGTGAAGATAATTATGTGTTGCAAGGTTCTAAGAGCATCACTTGTCAGAGAGTGACAGATACACTAGCTGCCTGGAGTGACCATAGGCCAATTTGCAGAGGTAGGTGCTATTCTTTGGAATATTTCCTGAAGTTTGGAAGGGTAATGTATTATTTCTGGTTAGAAATACAGTGAAATGATGTTCAAAACAAAGCAAAAACCATATGTATATATAATTTATATATCATATATATATATGTGTGTGTGTGTGTGTGTATGTGTGTATATATATATATGAGATAACATATCTCCAAAGAGCCTTCTGTAGCTTGAAGCACACAAAGAAAGATGCAGAAACAGTATCAAGTTAGGGAGTTAATTTCCTTTTTATAGTTTTTGTTTCACTTAATCTTTTTGTCATGTTAAACATATTTTAAGTAGAACTAGTTAGTTTGGTAGTAGGTTAAACTTTTTTAATTAAATTCATAAATAGGTTCTCCTCGCAATCATATTGTGTTCCTATCAGCCACAGATATTTACATAGTTCTAATTTTTCAGTAAATTCCCTTCTCTTTCATCTATTTTGCTCAACCTTACAAATCACCTAAACATCTGACTTCTTTTCTAGATATTTTGTCATTATGGTCTGAACCAATGAGTAAGTTCTTTCCTCTGCTTTTAAGGAGGAGGGGCGGAGGCATTTTTTTGTTTGTATGTTTTTCCATTGCAATCTGCTGCCTGTAATAAAAGCACAGAAAAATATGTAAATGTTGTCAAAGTACTCCAGAACTGATATATATGGGAAAAAGAAAGAGTATATACCTGTGTACAGAACTTTTCCTTTTTCTCAGTAGAAAGATTAATTTGGGTTGCACATTTGGACTGTACATGTTAATGAAAATATTAACCCTAGAAATATGCTTGTGTTATGTCCTCCTAGAATCAGACAACCTAGCCAGGACAGGCACTGGAAAACAAGAAAAAGCACCACCATTAACTGGGAAAAAAAAAAAAAAAGAAATCATACAAATTGTTTGAAATACTTTATATGGCATTTTGAGGTAGATCAGAGAGGTACTTCTTGTACTTACAAAATCTTATGCAGAATGCCAGTTATCAGGGCAGAAAATGATAGACACCTGGGCCTAAACTTTTACTTGTTCAAGAATGAGCTAAAGAATAATCTTATGAAAAAAGGTTTCATTACCTTGTTATGACATAATACCAAAAGAAAAATATTTTTCTCCTGTTGCCAGAATAGATTTTTCAACTTGTGTAATTACATATGTGATATACTTGTAAATTATGCTTTCCTTATGAAAAAGTATAACCAATTGTGGTGGGTTGACCCCAGCCAGCAGCTGAACACCCACCCAGCCACTCGTTCATTCACCCCCAGTAGGACGGGGGGAGAACAGGCAGAGCAAAAGCTGAAAACTCACAGGTGGACATCAAGGTAGTTTAATAAATGAAGCAAAGCTGTGCATGCAACCAAAGCAAAATAAGGATATTATTCACTGCTTCCAGTTAGTGGGCAGATGTTTGGCCATTTGCTGCAAAACAGGGCCTCAGCACAAGTGATGGTTACTCAGGAAGACAGACCTATAACCATGAATGTGCCCACTTCCTCCTCCTTTCCCTGAGTTTTTATCACTGACCATGTTGTCTTATAGTATGGCTATCCCTTTGGTCAGTTGGCATTAGCTGTCCCAGCTGTGTCCCCTCCCAGCTTCTTGCCCACCCCCAGCCTACTTGCTGTCAGGGCAGTGTGAGAAAAGGAGAAGGCTTTGATGTTGTGCAAGCACTGCTCAGCAACAGACAAAACACTGGTATGTTATCAGCACTATTCTAGTTATAAATGTAAACCACAGCACCACACAAGAATCTATGAAGAAAGTTAACTCCATTCCAGTCAGACTTAATAAAAAAGTCCATAAAGACAGCTTTTGGATAAATTATTACAAGCTGTATGTAACATGGGTAATATTACATAGGTAATATTACATTACATCCATGTAAAGACTGGGCAATCTAAAACACAGTAAAAAAGAAATAATTAAAAATTATAACTCCTACTCTTTCCAGACCAGCAAAGCAACTGTGATTCATAAGTGTCTCTAGAGCTCAATGTCTCTGTAGCTCAGTGTATCTAAACGAAAAATCTAAATATACCCTCTCAGTACTTGGTTTCATACTACTGCAGAATAATGTGTCCATACAACTCCACTGCTCACACTTGTTTGGTATTCTTTTAATCTCCTGAATTTATTGCAGTTTGCTAATACATTGCAGAAATGAGCTGAAGTAATATATGAATGGTAAAAATAATGCTCAGCAGAAAGGGGCTTTTTGCTGCTGAATTATCTGCGTGTTATTACTAATGTTTGCTGTTCCTTCCAATTTATTATCTGCAAATATCTCTGTTATGCTTTACTCCCTCCAGCAAACTTCTAGCAAAATAGGATAAATTAGTCCTATACTTCCATTAAAACCTTCAATTGGAAAAACAAGTTACTTTCCTCAAACATGCCTCCAAAATTGGAGCTACAATTTCACAGCAGTTGGAGGGTCAAGTCAGCCAGTCTCTAAAAGTTATTTGTTTTTTTCTAAACAGAGATTAACTTTGTTTAGGCTGAATGGTGAAAAATTCTGGTTCAATATTACAACACTGCACATGGTGCATATTTGTGGATGATGGGAACTCAAAGACACAAGTTTGATTTGTAGTCTATATTATTCCCAAAGCCTTTACTGACCATCAAGATGTCTGTATTCATGGTGCTCATACCAAGCATTTAATAATAAAATATGCAGTACAAAGAACTGTTTATCACATTTTCTAAATGATAACCAACTTAAAGCAGAAAAGCTGATAAACTACATGGAACTACTGTGAGCTTAATGACTTCAAGCCTATGAGACTTACTTTGCATTTACCCCAGAACGGTGACTAAAAAAGTTCAGAATTTATGAAGCTGATTAATAGTCACAGCAACTATCTGCTGTTGGCAAATTCCTTCATTATTTACATTAAACAGTGCCCAGGTAACAACCTTAGTTGCAAGGGCACAGCAGGGGCTGGGGGTCTCCCAGGGACCTGGGAGCAGCAGGGTCACTGCCCCAGGGAGGGAGCAGGGCAGACCAGGGGCGCCATCAGCCTTGGACACTGGGCACATCCCTGGGGATGGGGACATGCCACAGCTGGACCGAGACATCAGCCTGGATGGGTGTCAGGGTCAAGAAAGTCCGTAAGCAGGCACAGGCATGGCTGTTGTGGAACTGCAGGCAGCTGCTCAGGCAGAGACCAATCATCCAATCCCAGCCTGAAATGGATCCCCTGGGCCCACAGACAAGGAGTGGTGGGAGGCCCCAGGTATAGATAGTCAGGGCAATTTAGGCATGTTAGTGCCTTCAATAACTGAATAGTGCTACTATAAATATTCCCAGTTTTGTTGAGTTCTACACAAAAACCTTATAGAAATTTTTTCTTGCTTTCTGTAAGTGATAAGGCTATCTAACAATTTTTGTGCAATGTTGTGCAGTATCTCCATTTCCTAAACAGATGTCTGGGCAGAACTTCAATTGTAGCTCTTGGCTTGCATTTTTTTTCCTCCTTTTTTTTTTTTCTTCCACCCAAAATTCAAATAGGCAAAGAATAAGAGAATAACAGCTTGGCTGAAAAAAAGATCTGAAAGGGAGATGTTTCCTAGATTTTCTTCTTTTTGTGTAGCTAGAGAAGGTACAAACTGTATTCAAAAGCTTATTGTTACAAAGTTGCACCTCTGGATTAGTTCCTACTACAGCAGACCTTGTGCGGGATGAATTGAAAAGAAATTAAAAAATATTAATTGTCTGCTAGCTGCTGTGCTGGAGGTATGGTGTTTCTACGAGTTACTGGAATGAGAATGTCCTCTATTTCAGATCCTATGAATCTGCTCTTGTTATTCTGGCAATTAAAGAATATATTTTGCTTGATATGGCAGCAATTTGCCAAGCTTTCTGTATGGCTAGTCGGCAGCATACAGTGGCATACTTAAATGTGATTAGTTCTTTTTTTTCCATGTTAAGCACAGACCACTTGTTAATAATACTCATTAATGCTTTGGTAGAATTATCTATGTGCATGAGGTTTTTATTGGCTTCTACTGAGATCATTAAAGAAAATTTCATGTAATGTGTCTGAGACAAATGAAATTCATGGAAGTATATTAAGAAAGTTTCAATCATAAATATAGATAGACATTTCCACAGAAAACTGAGTCCTAGCTGAATCAATCTAGACATGGAGTTATAGTCAGTTCTCAAAGTCTAGTCTCTAACATAGTTACAAAGGACCAAGTGTTGGTAGCAGATTGTGATGGCAGGATAGATAATCTGAAAGTAATTTTCCTCTACTTTCCTCATTTCCTATTTATACCAGTCACACTTCTATTAATGCAGGAGATCAGGCTTCATCACAGCAAGTTTGTGAGGTAAAGAAATGCTTGCATTTCATTCTTCAGAGTGGAGGCAGCCACAGAGAAAGACAAAACCTAAAATTTTCCAAAGTACCAGAAATATGTTAGGTACTTTAATCTAATATTCAGAAAAAGAATGACCATGTAGTCATTCTTCTTGCAGTACTGAAACTGAAGTAACTGAAAAATCTGAATTACAGTTAATAGAAGTTATGCAGATAAGTTCTGAGATTCAGATATTTGAAGACACATGGTATCTAAATACTTAGAAATTATGTGATCTAGACTCTCTATTTTAGCATGTTGCAAAAATCCAGTAGTATTATAAACCTGTCAGTTGAATTTTAACATGTTCTGAGCTCTATAACTCCATTTGATGTCACTGGAAATTATATGTCTAAATATTTTTGAATATTTTGAGATACTGAAATATTTTGAGAAGTTTGAATATTTTAGAAAATCTGTCCCTAATGCTTTTTGGAAAATAACTTAATCCCTAAAGTAATTTATTTTCAAATTGTTAACTGTCTAGATTTGCTGAATGTGACAGAGGGATTATGATGGTTTCACAATTGAATCCGTGCTTTACAAAAGCCAGGCTACTGCCTAAACCATTTTATATTTTGTACGTTCTAATTTCATTTCCTCTGTTGTAAAGAACTAAGACACCACAGCAGTTCAAGTTTAGGTTAAGGGTATGCTGTTACATAGAGTCAAACACTGTGATACATGTTTTTTTTTTCCTCTCCAAATATGGAAAAATCATCAAGGAGAGAACATACTGGCCATTCTTATATTCATACTTAGAGACCTCCCTCCATCCGCTTGGAGATAGTAAATCTCTCTTTAAGCAGAATATTGACATCATAATTCTGAGAAATTACATAAAGAAAGAATAAAGTAATGTAAATGCTGGGCTGATTAACTGAAAAGTTCTGGTTTCCTTCCTCTGTAAGTAATTTTTCTTCTTTTTTTGACTGGCTCAAACATCTCCAAAGACAGATTGTTATATCAGCATAATAATATTTTCATGGCAAGTTGTAATTAATGCTATGGCAATTTTATAATATTTCTTTTAAACAGAGCAAATGAGCAAAAGCTATCTGATTTGGGTTTTATCATTTTAGCTAGAACATGTGGTTCTAACTTACGTGGACCAAGTGGGATTATTACGTCACCAAATTATCCAGTTCAATATGAAGACAATGCACACTGCGTGTGGGTCATTACAACAACTGATCCAGAAAAGGTAAGCTTTTTCTCTTTATCTCAATTCAAACTGTAAAATTTTGGGTCTGTTTTAAAATTATTTCATATATATTTGCACGAATGCACGAACACATGCAAGTATGTAAGTTCATTTCAACATAAAAATGACCAGAGTAGAGATGTTAAGAATATATATTGGGCACTAGAAAAAAAATCGTAGTTACTAATATCTGTGAAAATGTCCACTCAGAGTAATAGGTTTCAATTAAAATTTCCAAGCTATAATTAAATTTTCTAATGAAATACATAAAATCATATGCAAAATTATACATTGCTAAATGAGGTGATAATGGATTTTTCGAGTTGTATCTTGATACTTACTCAATGTTGAATCTTAGCATAAAAACCAGATATACATCTAAGTTCTTAGTCTGATCCTGTTAGGTGTTTTACTACCTATCTCATTTCTCTTTTCAATCCACTATTTTCCAATCATGATTCTAAATACATAACTATAAATAATTATGCACAGTATAGTAGCCATAATTAAGTATTCTTATTACACTGTAGTGCACTGAGATGCATTTTTATTTGTGTTTCTGTAAAATCAATTTAATTCCTCAATAAAGGACAGAGACCTCCTACCTGTAGGAAAAAAAAAAAGAAGTAAAAAAATCTTTCATTTATATATCAGTTTTCTGTTGTGAAATGCTGAATAAATGATTTACAAAAAGTTGAAGAACTTACAATCTATATGTACTTTCATAATTAAAAAACTTGTATTTCCTATGCAAGTTTTTGGAAGATTGTATTCTTGAATTCTTTAACATAGTTAAGGAAAAAATGTTTCACTTTATCTCACCATAAATTAATGAAAATATTTATTGTTTTTTCTTAAAGTAGATTCAGTACCTTAGTAAATCTATGTATTCAGAAAAAAAACAGGCAAAAGTACAAAATTATTGCATGGCGGAACATTTTACTGTAGCAGGTCTTCTCTTTCAAGAGAAAGGGGTTTTTTTAGTTCCAAACCGAACTGTTATATTTTATTTAGTGTAACTATTTGTCACTGAATGACCTTTGACTTTAAAGTCATTAAATTTTATAGAAATTATTAAATCACTTTGCATTTTTAAATATGGACAAGCATTTAAAATATGAAAAACATCTGACAAATGCATCTATTCAAATTTAAATTCAGTAACATGTAGTCTCTTTGTGACTACATCAAAAGTGTGCATCAAAAGAAAATAAGTGAAATTACTACTAATAGGAGAGAGTCTTGGCATCTTAATGGTTTCTTTCTTCAAAACTGTTCCATTGATTTTTGTTTTTTATTTTTCTTCCCTTGACTTTTCAAAAATCTTAGTTAATATTGTTTTTCATATTTTTAATAAAATGAAGATAGTAATCTCCTTGCTGATAGCAAGAATGTTTAACCATAATAATACAAAAAATGGTACCGACTGTGCAGTGCTATTTATTAAACTGTACAGTGTAAGTTTTCTATGGAGGCTCAGGCTTGTGAAAAACACTAAAACTCAGTCTACTGCAATAACACACAAGTTCTATTCATTCTGTACAATATATCTTTCTCAATGGATTTAGGATTTTAGTAGGGTAGAGCTTAATGAGATTGGTGTGGATTAACTTATTACTCTGTTCACTGGACTTGAAAAGGCACTCTTAAGCAGTATTCTGTGGGTAGGTTGATAGTTCATCAGTCACAAGAATACACTGAAGGAATTGCACACCCAAAGAGATCAATTCTTTTGTTATGTTCAAAATGAAGAGGTATGAGTACAAGGTTTGGAGCTTTCACCCAGAAAAAAATCTACCCTCTTAACATCCAGCTGGGTGGAAGGCAAAAAGACATACTAACAGCCATATTGATTATCACAATGTAAGAAAAAGAGGAGGAGCTTTAAGTCTTTCAGTTCTGGACAGGATGGGCAATAGGGAATGAATTGTCTTTTGATTAACATTGGGTTTGTCTAGCAGTACAACAAAGGAATGTTATTTTCTTAACTTCATTTGTCTTGGAAAGATGGATATTTGCTTTAGGACCATGATGATTGTGAATGAGAAGCCTTAAAATCAAACAGGCTTACAATATCCTCAAGTTGCTTTCGCATAAAGTCTACATCATCTGTATCAGCATGTATCAGCACAAATCTGATATTGGGTCTTCTATCCCCAAATAACTGAATCTAGAGTTAACACATATCCCTTCGGGTAATAAAAGATATGAAGGAAAATACTTTTACTTTACAGACTATCTGACTGTAATGGAAGTTTTTTCCTACTTTTTTCTGTAGAAAAATATCTTGCTAACACTTTGAAAGCTGTGAACTTTAAAAAAAATCCACTACAAAAATAATTTCCAGGTTTCCAAAATAATGAATTGATTTTAAGTTGTGCTGAAAGTTGTGCAGATTTTCATCCCTGACTTTTGCTGGAGTTATGAATGACAGAACTCTTGAAAATTGAACTGTATATTGAAGGTCTGATTTTAAGATTAGATTAAGGAGCCTACTCTTTTGCCCTTCAGATTTGAAAATATTTATCAGAATGCTTAGGGTCTGTGTTTGATTTTCTTTTCCAGGATGGTAGACAGTTCTTGACATGTTGTTACTGTGTATTTTAAATTAGTTTTGACTTACTCTAGCAGTGAATTTGTGTCCTTTCATTGGGTTAGCTTACACATAGCATTTTACAAGATAAGACAATGTTTCCTCTTAACATAATATTCAGTGCAGTTTAAAAAAGATAGTCTAGTGTAAAGAAGTGCCCTTGAACAAAAAGTGGAACATAATGTGCAGGAATACTTTAAAGAATAAATTTTAAAAAATGTTGACATACAACATTTTCCAAATGTTGCATTGTGGTGCTGGTGGGGGGAGATTTGTAATGTCAATTCAAAACGAAGACAAATTTCTATGGGGACAGTAGCATAGTTCCAGTTTTTAAGCAACCGTATCAAGATTGTTGTTAGTTAAATGTTTTTCTAACATTTATTTGCCTTTTTCCGAGCAACACAAAAATCTAAGTTAAGCTTGTTTCTTCTCCTGTTCAAAGATATTTCTGTCAATGCTCTGCTTGTTTTGAAGAGCTGGTTTTCTTTCCTTGACTTTTATTTGTTTCCTCTGGGTCCCACTATTGTAGCTTCTGACCAGCATCCTACAGAGTCATTTATTAAGCTTTTATTACTTGCAAATACAACTTTATGGTGCTCTTCTGACTCTCTGTCGAGCATATGTTGTAATTCTTGGTAACTCTACATTGTTTTAGTTGTTCTGTTATGCAGTTTCTCAACTTTTTTAGAATCAGTCACTTTGGACTGTTCTGAGGTCTCACTGATCTGTTGTTTTTACCTCTTTCTTGCTGTTAGTATAATATTTTCAGCATGTTCTAAGCATGCCTTTATCCCTTGCTGTTTCAATTCATTCTCTTGGCTGCAGGTTTTTTCATAAGACTTACTGCCTTGGATTTCCTGTTGCTTTCACTATTTTATGGTAACATTACTAGTTGCAAGGGCTTCAGTTTTCAACTCCAGTGCCTATAGGAGGGAAAGATTTTATGTTGTTTCAGCAATGATACCTAGTTTTGCATAATACTTTCCTGACTGATTGTAGATTGTTGTATAGTAGATGTGCCATGGGCTGCAATAGTTCTAAGTTTAATGACCTGGTAAATAAAAAGTGTGTCCCAGTTACAACGTTTGGTCCTTTTTTTTTTTCTGAAGAATGTACTTTCTCCACAGTACAAAGCATAGATATTAAGTATATGTTTGGGCCTAACAACTTTCTTCTTTACAAAAAAAAATTATTCACCGCAGTTGCCATAACTGAAGACATTGGAATTAACTAGAGGGATGGAGGGAAACTTCATATACAGTTTTATATGGCTGAGCCTTCAGGTTTTTGTAAAAAGTTGGACTATACCTTAATATGTTGTCATAAAATGGTATTTCTAATTTATTGCCTTTCAAAGCACATAGCTGTGGAACTTCAGGAGAACGTTCTTACTCAGGAAAACTTTCCCCAGTTCACAGCTGGGGAATCCACACATTGTTAAGGTTGATTTTGAGATAATTTCTTTTAAGATAATTCTTTCTTGCAATATGCTCTAAAAAAGCAGTCTTACCAAGTAACAGATAATATTATTTTTTTTTTTTTAATAACATTAACTTGCTGATTCATGGGTTGGGTCAAAGTTTGCAGTAGCTCAGATCTGATCCATTAGTGACATCTCTGTCTTCCTCATATTCTTACTTCCATGTAAGTAGTTTATGCGGGTATAATAATTTGCAACGGATTCAGAACCTTTGATTCAATAGGCAAATTTGCTCCAGTCAGATGGCATTACTGTAGTACATTGTTTAATATTAGCGTGCTTTTTAGAAAATGTGTCCATAAACAGCTTGTTTCTTCAAAGCTTCATTACAGACAGGGCTCCTCTCCCTCTGAGTGGCTGATCCGACCCTTCTGCCACAGAAGTCATAAGATGTTTGTCAGCATGCCTGACATCTACAGCACCTGCAGTCTAACACTATGCTCTGACTGGGGAAGAAAGCTCTTGCTGAGCACCATATATCTTGTCCCTACAGAGATTACCAGAGTACTGCCATAATATTGATTTTTTATCTGTAGAACTTATCATCTCTTACTGTACCATTGAGTTTAGAGTTGCAGAGGTCTTGATCACCAAAAATATGTAGATTTAAGAACCACTTTCACTAAACTTTTGTGTATTCTTGGCAATGTACAGGCTCATGCCAGTGATTTACTCAATTTTTACTATTTTATAAGTCTCAGGATAGATTTAATACAGTGGAGGAAAAGGTCCTTGTGAATTCAGAATTGACTCATTTGTACATCCTGTGACATCTAGATCATGCAAATACACTAAGAACTCCCTGAAAGGATGATTTCCCATGATGTCTTGAAAATGAAAACATGATTTTGTATGCTCTTTTATCCTTCACATAGTGTTAAAATGAAATTTTGTGGCATATGTAAAAGTGCATATTTAAATTTAATTGTAAACTTCTTTATTTTTCATTTGCTATAACAGTGTATTTAATTTTAGGGAGATACAGCATCATTGACAGAGGATTCACACAGTTTAGAATTAAAGTTATGAAGGTCCTAGTTATGAAACAAAAAAAATACTAGTTAAGTTCCCTTTTGCTTTGAAATAGGCTTATTTATTTCATAATCAAGCAGCATAATTTAGAGGAAAAAGTATAACTAAAGCAATTATATGAGAAAGCTATTGTTGCAGTATAAGGGTGAGATTTTAAACTTCCAGTGTCCTAAAATCTTGTACAAGACTTCCAGGGTAGCCTTGACTCTGTACAGTCTTAAATAAATTTCAAAAACAAACAAAGGAGTCTGTATTTTTTAATATAATATGCAAAATGTACTTATAAGACTACTGGAAAAATCATGTTATATATAACTCACTACAGTATATTTTCATCCTTAATTTGCATTTAAATAAATATTGTTACAAAATTATTTATATGTACAACTAACTATAGAAAAAATACATATATTGAGCAAAAGCAAGCACAGTTTATTTTTTAAAAATTATATCTTTGTGTTTCTTTCTGTCTTGTGTATTCTTATTAGAACATTATGATTTTTGTTAATAATGATATTTCTACCTTTCAAGACATCATGTGAGTGAGATGTAGTAGCATAGCTTCTATATGATATTTTCTTAATAAGTTTACTGAAACTTTATTTTAACAAAAGTAGGGATGGAACAGAAGACAGTTCTGGCATTGCAGACACTTAGGATGAAATATGATTTACACATATGGTCTAAATTCCAATTATACTTGATGGAGATTTGTCAAATAGTCAGCTGAGTCAAAACAGTGCTTCATCTCATCCTAAAGCAGTCCACTAGAAGCTGATCAGCTAAATCACTTTTTGGGCTGTGTTTGCTCTCATTGGATCAGAACCAAAAGAGATGTAGTAATTTTAAATTTCAGCATGCAATGTTTAGTATATACACAGCTTTGTGGAATAAAGTATGCTTTTTTGATGAAGGACATCCCTCAGAGCTTGAATAGGAAGGGACCCATAAAGGCCATATGTTGAATGAAAAAACATAACTTTGTAGTAAGGGCATAGCAGATTTAACTAGAAGAAGGTGTCCAGAAAAATTCTGTCCTACATGAATACATTTATTTCCAAGTGTGAGCCTTTTAGTGAACTGATATACCCAAATCAAAACCACTTTCTATATTGATATTAAATGTCTCATTTGTGCATTCATTACAAGTAATTTTGACTTTTGCTGTCTTTAAAGACTGTTTGAGGTAATGATGGAAGAGGGACACTTGGGATCAGTACTCATGTCATCGTGAAAGGATCCAAGCACAAATTTCTTGCAACACAGGAAAGTACTGTATTTCTTGGTTTGTGGGGAAAGCTAACTGAAGGAGCACGTTTAATGTTTCTGGTGTTATTTCTGGTGGCATTTGTTTTATTTATTTTCTCAGGTGATTTCTAACATTAAATGCAGAAACATAACCAACTCTTAAGTTTTTCCCTCCTAAGACAATTGCCACAAATACAGGCTGACAGTTATATTCCTTGTTGTTTAGTTTCCCTTTGACTTTCCTCCTTCCACCCTGTTTTTGAATGAAGGAGACTAACTGCTGAACCTTATCTGTGTTCAGTATCTCAGATTTGCTTTCAGGATATCAGCTAGGTTTACTCTACTGAGATTTAGCTGTGGGGTATGAATTTTATAAGCCTCAGATGGATCCAAGCATCACATATTGAGTTGGAAATGGCAATTTAGGAGGAAAAAAAAGTGGGAATTTTAGAAAGAAACTATAGAAGCATACACACAAAGGAATGGAAAAAACCAAAGAAGGACACTTAGCAGTAAATTTGCTATTGTCTTTGATTTTACAATAAATCCGTATTTCAGAAAGATAGTTGTAATATATTAGCTAGTAATGCAGCACAAAAAAAAAAATTCAGTCTTCAAACAAAGGGAACATTTTAGAATGTGGCAAAGTTTTAACTGGCAACATTAAGCCACATATTTGTGGCTTAAAGGAAACTATTAAAAAACAAAAAAAACTCAATTCTTCAAAGTTATCAAGACAATATTGTTAAACACAAAAGCATGACATTTAAAAAGTTCTACTGCTTCTGTTTCCTCATGTTCTAATATCAAGTCAAGGACAAAAAAAAAAAAAAAAAAGTTTTCCCTTTCAAAAAAGAGCAATATGTAATATTTTCACTGTGATAGGTTTGTACTGTATCTGCATGGATAAGAATTACACAAATCCATTACTGCCACTATTTTGTTGAATACTTACTGCAGTGAAAATGATCCATATTTGTCTTTCTCATAGATACACTTTTCCAGCCTAGATGGCTGTTAAATTCCTCATTACTGTAGCCTATATCTTGTAAACCAAAACCAGGCTATTCCTCTTTGAATTTGTTTCTTTTATAGCTAAAACAATCCTCTACTCAAAAAATACAAAAAAACCCAGAACTGTAAAACATGTAAACATGCCTTTTTGTTTTACAGTTGCCAGAGGTAGTCTTTAAAGATTAAAAACCAAACCAACAAACCCACAAAACCCAACAGCTACAGTGACTACACTTTCATCATTGGCATTTATCATTATCGAGCTACTGCCATATATATACTTCTCTTGTTGCTGAAAGTTAGGTTGTTGCCTCCAGCTTTTTCCTTAGAGGAACTTAGAGGCTGCAAGTGTGCTTAGAATTCCTACATCATTTCCTTCCTCCACTATGTTTTTTGTCCTTTCATCTTCCTTGGTTTCTTCTTTTTTGTTGTATTGATGTCCATCAATATATTTCTCTTCTATTTCAGCTTTAATCTTTTCTTCTTTTTTGTTTTATATATTTTCAGAAGGGAAAAGTATCAAATACAAAATTCAAATATAGAATCCGAATGGTTTTCATGGTTTAAATGGAGCTCAAAAAACAGTAAATTAATGGTCAACTTCTTTTTAACCAGAAGAAATCAATAAGTTTTTATTCATAGCTTCTTAATATAATTACAATACTATTCAGCATAAGAATGTACCAGTTGGTGTGGTGACATATTATTCCACAAAAAATATATACATTTAATTTCTTCATAGTGAAAGGACTTCAGACAACTTTACCAATGGAGAATCAATCAGACTTCTCAAGCCATAGGTGAATATCCATTAAATAAATCTAAATATAAGACACTTTCTTACAGACTTTGTATCCATATATTACAGAAGACAATCAACATATTTGTTATTACTCCTGCACATACATACAGATGCATTTTCACATAAAGACATGTAAAATAAACAACTGAATATTTTACTGCACAATCCCAAAGCATATAAATATAGCAGCATAAACTTATTATTATTCTCTCATTTAATTCAGGATATTTCCTGACAGGAAAAACTCATTACAGAGCATACATTAGTTGAGAACATTCTGCCCCTGTGTTAAAAAAAAAAATAAAATAAAAATAATTCCTATAATTGAATCTCCACATACTTTTCTTATCTTGTTTGTTCTACAAGTTAGTTCCCAATTCCCTTGCCAAGAACTATCAGGCTTATTCAATATTATGTTGTCAAATCTATCAATCTAAGATATCAAGTTTTATGTGTAGATATTTCTCCATGGAGGTTGAAAGTGTCTGCAACTATTGGTAGTATATCATACCTAACAATGTCCTTGGACATTGTTTAAATAACTTTTTTCTTCTTTTTTCCCTGTTTATTTATTTCTTGGTTTATCAGCTATTCTACACAAATTGTCTTTGTGCAGACCCTGTGCAGTCTGATGGGGTTGATAATGAGGAGGACATAAACCCACATTTACTGCACAAGGAGACAAGTGCTACAGATAAGTTATGCACTTACAGTTCTGGGTTACCACACAGAGCATGTCCATTTGCTCTGCCTTGAAACATAGGTAGTCAAAGTTGCTTAGTCCATGACACTCGCTGTTTATTTTCTCTTAAATCTTTCCTTGGGTACCTTTTCTACTGGGAAAATGCCAGCTGATAGCTATTAGGCAAGTAATAGGAAATTCTAAGGCATTCACAGACTTCATAGTGAAGTGTATAAATATGGGAAAAATAATTAATTACTTTAAAATATATTAGTATTTTCTGAAAATCATTATGATTCCTTTCAGTTTGCTTCAGCAATACTATAGATTTGGTATTTGGCATCACAGTAAATAGAAGCCTCCAGGTATTTACATAATAAATTAGTGTCAGCACTTCATTTGACACTCATTTAATTAACTCACTTTGGTGTATGATTAAACAGGAGCTTCATAGTAAAAGTAAAGAGCCATTAGGGAGAATAGTAAATGGAGGACCAAATCATCACATGTATGTTAAGATGTGCAAATCTCAGATTTCAGGAAGATGATGTTAAAGGGGAAGGATAGAAGTAATTCTACTGAGTAATTTTTACTTAGTATGGAAAATATGATAGAGTTTGCACTAAGTTATTATAGAATAAAAGGCTTTAAAAGTGTCATGTGGCAAAAATGGCACTGGGGTTAATTTGATAGTTAAGAAGCACCACCATAACCAGTCAAAACCAAGATCATGATCCTTCCTATCCTCTGCTCAAATTAGCCTACTTTAGCACGTGAACATTGATGGTCTGCCTAGATCCACAGTACAGTTAGCAGATTCTCTACACAATCTTTTAAACATAGCTTTCAATTTAGCAGGCAATTTCTAAGACCTCTTGAGGACTATCATGAACCTTAAGATCTATATCAGTCAGTCTGTCACATGTCTATGTGCGAGTCATTTTTGAAAAAGTCCAAATTTCTTATACACCTTGCAACGGTGTGAAGAGCAAAAGTTTAACTACCCTTTTAAAACATGGCACTATTTACTTCTAAAAGTATCACCTATAAGCCTTCAAAAGTGAGAATAGATTTTAGGCATCAGATGTACACATGCTTAATGCTCATCTGTTGTACTAGAAAATAATATCAAGTGCTTGCTTATCACATCTTTGGTTATTTCTCTGTCTCTATGCAGAAATTAACTTTGCATAAATGCCCAGTGTTTTCAGTAGGAAGTAACTTGTTTAAATAATTGTTTTCCCATTCCTTACATTTTCCAGTATTCTTATGAGATAGAACATACAATGAAATGCTGAGTTTGGTTACATGTCTCATTCCTGTATGCAGTGGAAGAATGGTTTAGACAAATTTTCTCAGGTTGGCCAGCCCTTTTTCATGCAGCAATCATCTCAACATTTTACTTTTCACTTATTTAATAAGTAACTGTTATCACTGTTCCAGGCTCACTGGAAAGGATACAAGTGAAGAGGGTGCAACATAATGCAGATGTTCTTTTGTAAACAGACCAGTGAAGACTGCTGGCTGGAGGGCAGGGAACCTTGCAGTTTTCTGCACTGTCACATTGCCTTCATGATGATTTCGAGCAGTATAAATCTGAAATGGTGTTTGATCACAAAGTCACAGGAAGAACAGTTTCACAAAGCCAAAGGAGAGTACATTCATATCATAAATGCAAATAAAGCAAAATAAATTATGTTGCTGAAGGTTTGCTTGCTATTCCTTGCCCCGATTTGTTTTTTTTTTTGCCAGTTAAACATATGCTGCACATGGGTTTTTTTTGTTTTGGTTTGTTTTTTTTTTTCCCCAGAGAGATTTATACCTTAAACAAAATAGTTAGTCCCTCTCCAGCTTTTTTGATTATTGGCCTTGCTATTTTATTTTCCTGTTTCTAGGAGAAAGATGTTTTGATAACTGGGCAGAAGCTCCCCTTCCAAATTTTTAAAGTGTGATGACTCTGAATGGATTTCATATATTAGAACTGGCTTGAAACAGAATAAACTTGCAATACTGCAGAAGTTGTGCCTGTGCTACAAAACATTGTGGCCACTCCCTCTCTTTTTCTATGCATTAGACACATATATACACAAATATATACCTACTTTTTTTTTTTTTTTTTAATCTGAACTTAATCTTTGGAAGCAATAAGTGAACTAGAATAAAATAGTTTGGATAAATGTGACCAGATGCCTTTTCAGTTAATTGTGCCTTCACACATATCAGGAGGAACTGTAGTTTGTCTCTGTGGAAAAAAGAAGATACCCTTGTTCAGATTCTTGGAAATAATATAAGAACAAAATTTAAAAAATAAATTTAGCAGTTATCATCAGGAAATCTCAGTGTGATTCTATGCTAAGTAAAATTGTTGTTTTCTGTCTGTTTATTATGATATGAAGAGAAACTGCTGGCTATTTTTATGACATTTGATTAAATGACATGCCAGTGTTATTCACCCTGTGGCTGAATTTCAGTAAATTCATATGTAAAAACAAATCTGTGTTCAAAAATATTCTAACACTTTTTGGGNCTGAAACCAGGACACCTTGTTTTCCCAATGTTGCATATATTTCAAGAAAAAATATACTGTTTCCACTTGAGCATATTGTGTAGTGTTTAAAGACGATATACATAGATATAATTTTGCAAGTCCTCCTAGTTATTGGAACTTTTAATCACATCAATATAATAACCTTTGTGTATGAAAACATTTCTTACAATTTACTGCAATTTTCTTATAATGAAAAGCTATATGTAATGGAGAAATCCAAAATGCTGTGTGAAACCTCATCAGATCAAATTATCATATCAAGAAAATCTGACTTCGATCAAATAAAACAGTTTGAAGATTAAATCTTAACTTGTTCTAGATCATACACTGGATCACCTCTTCTTCAGCAATTGAGTCTTTCACTTTCCATTTAATGGACTCTATTGATTTAGAGAAGAAATATGGACTATATTTTTTAATATTTTTGAATGTGTTCTATCAATTGTAATTGTATAATGTAACATAAAATTCATGTCTTTCTCAGGTCATTTTGAGAGCTCCCTGGGTGTTCATGTTAACAGACTTTAATCAATGTTGAAATCACAAAACAATATAAAGATTTGGTCTTCAGAGGCTAACAATGTGGGCCATCCTCTTCTTGGTTACTAGTGGTAAAATGTTTAAGGGATTAATGTATCTATATGAAGCTGTTTACATATTTCTTCTCTCAAAGATCTCTTTGCACATTTAATTGTGTCACAGAGCTCTACTAAATCCTGTATTAGATTAAAGGAAGCAGGCATGAGTTAAGAGCTCTGTAGTAATTCATTTGATGCACATGTCCAGAGAGGGAAGGACAGGACAAGCTCTGACCTTAGGGGGTATGGTGAAGAAGCTTCTTTTCCTGGACATAGAAAGGCATTTCTATGCCATGTGGCTGGAAAGATGCTCAGCGGAAAATGACCTGGAGGTATCAGTAAACAGCCAGCTGAACATGAGCCAGCAGCATGCCCAGGTGGCCAAAAAGGTCAACACCATCCTGGCCTGTATCAGAAATAGTGTGGTCAGCAGGACTAAGGAAGTCATTTTTCCCCTATACTCGGCACTGGTGAGGTCACTCCTCAAATACTGTGTTCAGTTTTGGGCCCCTCACTACAAGAAAGACATTGAGGTGCTGGAGCATGTCCAAAGAGCAAGGAAGCTGGTGAAGGGTCTAGAGCACAATTCTTATGAGGAGCAGCTGAGGAAACTCATGAGGAGCAGCTGAGGGAACTCCGGTTGTTTAGTTTGGAGAAGAGGAGGCTCAGGGGAGACCTTATTGCTCTCTACAACTACCTGAAAGGAGGTTGTAGCTAGGTGGGTGTTGGTCTCTTCTTCCAGGTAACAAGTGATAGGACAAGAGGAAATGGCCTCTAGTTGTGCCAGGGGGGGTTTAGATTGGATATTAGGAAAAATATCTTCACCAAAAGGATTGTCAAGAACTGGAACAGGCTGCCCAGGTAAGTGGTTGAGTCCCCATCTCTGGTGTTATTTAAAAGATATGTAGACGTAGCGCTTAGTGACATGGTTTTGTGATTGATTTGGCAGTGCTAGGGTAATGGTTGGAGTCAATGATCTTAAGGTTTTTTTCCGACCTAAATGATTCTATGATTCATTTCTTCCAGTTGTCTCACTGATAAAAGGAAAAATGGAACCTAAAATATTGCAGGTAGTTTACTATTTAAACAGTAAAATCATGAGGGGTTCATCATGCCTTTTGAGTTTTTCGTGCCTTTCAAAAAGGAATCACCTATTAGGATGATCATCCCTTTCCTGTACAGATGGAGGGTAAGTAGGATGTGATTTCTCAGCATGACTTTCCTCCTCTTCCCCATTGGTGGTAATTTTCATCATTATGACAAAAGGAAATATTTTTAACTTAGTGAAGAGTTTAGTAATTTAAATAAGTTATCACTGGAACATAATTTACTTATTAAACTTTCTGAAATATGCATAAGCAAAGATATCACCTGTGCACCAGTAAAGCATTCAGAATAGAAGTGAGGCATAAACAGAAGCTTCATCACAGGAATGAGATGTAGGTGGCTCTAGCTGGTATGAAAGATTAAAATGGAGACCAGCTAGTTACGGTGGAAACTCTTATTTCTGCCTAAGGAAGAAAACATCTTCGGAGGAGTTAATTTATCACTAATCAGTTCTTATTTGTTATTGAAATGGGCAAAAGAAAATGACAGATCATGTGGGATATGTGAAGTCTGAAGCCATGGATATAAGAAATTTACATTTTCTCTGAACTTCATCAAGACTCTTTTTAATAGCTGTTCTGTTTTGCAAGACACAGGACCTCTGTTGTCATGGAGCTCATAGACTCTGTGAATGGAGAGTTTCTTTCATGCAGATTTTAGCCTCTCTGAAGAACTCATTCTTCTAAGTAACATTCTCCAAATGTAATTGTTAGCATAAGTACCTGGCAACAAAGTAGAAGTCAGGAAGATAAAAAGTCTAATTTATTACTTCAGTCAAAATTCAGAATTTTCTGGAAGGCAAATCTAGGGATTTTAAGTAAAGCTGAAAAACACATTGTCTATTTAATACCTTTCTTGATTTAACATGGAGATCTTACAGAAACCTGCGTCTGCAGAGCATAAGCAGAATCTCAGAGGGTGGGAAAATGAGAGAGATAGGACAAGATCCAAATATTGCCTGCAGTTGTCCTAAGAGAATAAATTGGGCTATGTTTGCATTAGCATTAGTAGTGCAGTGCACCAAAGCATCTTTACAGTGCGAAACAGTTGGTGCTTAAGGGTCTGAGGTCCATTCTACATGTATATTTCAGGGCTTTTACTGTGGACTAGTTGTAATCTTCTTCTTCAGGCTGAATGCCTGTTACTGGCTGGAGAACACCCTCCAGCTTAGTTTCATCCAAAAAGAACTGGATTTTTCTGCTCTGAGATTGCTCTGTGTTGCAAATCAAAGCACAGTAAAAGGAGGTGGCTAGAGATTGTTTCAGAAGTGCACTCTTGATCAAAGCCTTGATGTGAATATATTTTTAGTCTTCTGGTACAACTATCATAACACATAGAGAAGGCCAACATTTGCAGACACTTTGTACATGCAGGATCGGATTAGGTCCATGGGTAAACAAATGAAAGCTCAGAAATGTCCTTTTAAGATTTTGTATTATCTTCATGAAATTCAAACACAAACCCCACCCAACAAAATAGTTTGAGAAGCTGCCTGGAAGCTGCCTGTAATGAATATATTCTTGCTACCCACTAGTTGGTTATTGATTGGTTGGTTTGGTTTTTTCCAAGGCAAAGGCGGCATTCATGAGGACTATGCACACAGGCAGAATATGCGTGTCATGTTTTAATTCAGCAGTCTTTCACACAGCTAATGCAATTCTTAATACTGTTCTGTGTTATCAGACTGTCAAGTTAACAGCCTCCTGAATGATCATTCATTTCAATTGTAGCTTAGATATTTTGAAACATTTTGATGTCTGTGTTGGTTTTCTCTGTAATTAGGTGGGTTTTTTTTCCCCCTTCCTTCTTTTAAACAGACTTACGAGTAGACTATATTTACCTCACGGTATCTCTCAGAAGAAGGTATTGCATGCATGCCATTACGTATGTGCAGTTCTTTGTGTATAACTCTAAATGCCTAGAAATGATGTGGGGTTTTTTTTTTCTATATTAGCCAGTTATTAACCCTGTAGAATCAGTAGCCTTTCTGCTCTTACTTATCTAAAAGGAATAATATAGTGTTCATTTTTTCATCAAACAATACATTCAATTTTTGTTCTAGATCAGCTGTCTTTTATAACAGCCACTTAAATTTAAAAAAAAAATCTAGTAAATAAACTGATAACTACTTTCACTTGAAGTGAGCAGTGGGATTCTGAAGTTTCTAAGTTAAATGTTCAGCTGCTCCACAAAACACTCTACTACTGCACTCTGCAGAAAGTCAGCGCTGATTCCACTTGTACATTCTGCACAGTTTAGTCCCATCAAGAGCAAATGAAGATATGAGACTGATGGTATGTTTTTCTGCTTGAGATCCAATATATAGGTTAACAATCCATTCAGCTGGTTGTCACTTTTAAAAGTCTAGATGTGAGTTAAAAATCTAGATGTGATTTATTTCAAGACTAAACATGAGTAGTTAGATGTCTGGAGGCAGTCTCAAGGCTCAGTTGCCCACCAGAGAAATCTCTAGTTCCTTTTGAGATTAACTTCTTCTGCTTTCCCTCCAGGTGTGGATCCAGAAAGGCATAGGTTCCCATAAATCCTGTTCTCTCTGCTAGACCAAGAATATGTCTGCGATACCTTAAACCATCTCAGTTAGCACTAGTCATTGTGGGCACCTTACCTCAATGCCTAAGCTTCAGTTATAACCAGGGGAACCTACAAAGTAATCCAGCTTAGCCTGAAGCAGATACCTAGCTGCCAGTCAGATGAATAACTCTCTAGCTATATTTACTGCAGTGAGAGATTAGGTACTTAAAGTACCTTTAGACACAAATGGGTAAATATCTACATTTAGGTTCTTTAGAGCTCATTTCAGCTACTTCACCATAGGCTTCTAATACCATTTGAAATGCCTTCAGTAATCCTTCCTGGCCTCTAGCTGCTGCTTCAGAAAATTGTGGACCTCTCACAAATCCTGTATCTTCAGGCAATGTGTGGATTTTACCTTATATATTCAACTGACACTAGCCAACTCTTTAGATTGATACTGAATTTCATCCTTAGTACTGATTTCTGTAGCAAGGTTCTATGTACTTTAAACATTTTCTTTTTTTTATAAAAATGAGGTAGAAGAATTGTATTGAAACTGTTTTGGGTGTGTCTAGTTTCTGTTAAATCCTTTGAGTTTGAACAATATTCAGATGATTGAGAAACACTTGTCTGGTCATTTTTGCTTGTTTCCTTTTGTCACTTTATAATTCCTGTGGATATGCTAAGTGTATCTCTATCGATGTTTAAAAGATATTAATTGAAGAATTCCCTTATAAAGTTCTATGACCACTTAAGCTTTGAAACATTTTGTATTGCACCTATGTTGGTAAGACATAATGTTTTCAGCATAATTACTTTCAATCCATGGTCTTTTAATCAGGCCAATCAAAATACAGTTCCTGGATTGGATATACAATAATGTGGTAAAATAATGAGGAAGGTGGAATTTTTATTACAGCACTAGTTTTATCATAATTTAGTACAACCACTTGAAATATGATAAACTTTATAATATAGTTGTACCTACTGTGAGACAGGAGTTGGACTAGATGAATTCCAGAGATCGCTTACAACCTAAATGATTCTCTGATTAGCAAAGTGATTTCAACATTGGGAATATTTTATGTGTTCATATATGTATTTCACAGATTTCTCAGGTACTAGACATTAATTGCCATTCCTATAGATTATAGAGAAGAATTATCAAGCTTATCTTTGTGGCATTTCAAGTATAACAGAGTGATTATGGGCAATTTTAAAGAACTTAGAACTTTTCATTTAAGCCCTGTACAATGCCAATTATGATTCTTAAAGTTATTTGATTATACCAACAGAATTTTACAAAAGAAGGGCCGAGAAATTATTTTATACAAGTTTTAAAAAATACTTTACAATAAAAATAAGGTTTTATGCAGGAATTTTATTGCATACCTGTAAATATCTCACTAAGCTGGGTTTGCCACTAGAATTTGGACTTTAATGTGGCTGGTCTTCTCCTTGTTGAAACAATTAAGAAATGAAAGTTTAAAAATCAAGAATATCTTTAAGATCCTAATTTCTTTCCTAGAAAGCCATCATAGTGATATCAAAATTATTTTATCTCCAAAAAACAAGGAATAATAAAGTTAGATTATTTTCAAAATTATATGACAGCTTTAATAGACATGAATAATATTTAGAGATATGATTTAAATATTTAAATATTGTCTTCAACTTTTATTTTAAGTTCACTGTTGGGCAGTTTCAGCATAGGGGGATCAAAGACTTGCATAGCACTTTTTGACCCTTATAGTGTTGTTCCAACATAATTTTTTATCATGAATAGCTACATGTCAGTTTCAAACATAATTAATTCAGTTTGTTTCACAAATTAATCTTCTAAATTCTAAAGGCCTGAGGAAATCTTAAGTTCCTGCTTCCTCGTTGGAAGCTGAATCCTAGTGCCTCCACCTGAGGGAAAAACCTGATCAGTTTATGTATACCTTGTAATTCATTGAAGTATGGTCTGAATCAGATAGAATGAAACAGAGAGACAAAAAAAAAAAAAGGGTATTATTGACATTCAGAACATTGATTTCTCTAACAAAAGTACAACATTTCTGGTGCTGTGGGAAAATGCTAATATCACAGTCCAAAGGTCACTGATGAGACATAATGGGGAGAATTAATCACCACAAGCCATTTTCTGAGGCTTTCTACATATTCATATTTGCCCCTGGTTCACATTTTTAGATTATCTTTGCAATCACAGAATGAAAAATGTTTTTAATAAAAAGGGAAAAGTGTTATTCTGTACAGAGACACTGAGATAAAGAGAAAATTCTACAACAAATGTATTGATAGTAGCACTTCTGAATAGTATTTTATAACAATGGACATTTTGTAGTAATAGAACCAAAATTGATATATGCTTGCACTACGATCTTCTAGATCATATGGAATATATGGGAAAAATAAGAAATGTTTTATGCTATCATTACACACTTTTTTTTTTCTCCGTGATATATATTGCTGTGATATATCTTCCTTAGAAAAAAAAATTAATTTAAATAAAAAAATGCTGAACATCAGTAACAAAATGACAAAATCAGTCTTTTGTGCAGCTGCCAGGTGGCCACCAGATTCAAATATATTTTTCATACAAAGTAATATGCAAAATCCTTGAAGAATTATTATGTTAGTACAGCTTTTGTTGAAATAATTAGAATAATTCTAACTCTCTAAACCTTTTTATAGAGGCTCAGTATATCCACAGATGTAATTCAAGCATTTTTTATTTAGCTAATAAAAATCTCTACCAAATAGACACTGATAGTGATAAAGAGAGAATAAAATTGTTTGGAAATTACATTAGAGATCCACATTTAGAATTAATAACATTATGGTAGTCTCAAATGCATTTATTTTTTAGTATTGTTATCTAGATTTGTAATTCATAAAGAACTTTGTGTTTTTCCTTTAAAAATTGATTAATGGGCAGTAATATAAGCTGAATAAATCTCCTTTATTATGTTGCATATGTATTTTGAAACATTTCTTGAAAAAATCATTACATGTAAAAATACCATTTCCTGTGATACAAAAGCAAATGTTGAGCTTTGAGTTGGCGTCAAGCATATTTTTATCATTTCACTCAATTCTACTGACAGCTTATGTTTCTTAACAACAGGCAAGAGAGAGCTGCACAATAAGATCTCGGGCATGTTATTGGCAGGTATTAAGTCTTTCCTTTAGACACTGGCTAACTCTTGGTTAAAGCAGATATTACTGGGAACCAAACAGAAACAGTAGTAGAAGTAGAACCAGAACAAAAATAACTTGACATTAGAAGTCTCCTCCATTTCTGCTCTTTATTTTTCTCTTAGAGTCCTTTTAATGAGGGTATGTGAGTAAACAGTTATTTACTCTTACCAGTGAGATATAAATTTTTAAAGTTTCTTTATTCATTATTTGTCCAGATTTTAAAAAAAGATACAAAGGCTACGTATCTACCAATACCCATTGGTGCTTGGTAGAAATCAGATGCCTGGTCTATTTTATTACTTCAGAGTATAGACTTGACATATTTTTAGTTTGGTTTTAAGACTGTCCAGCTTTGAATATAATTGCTTTTGTCTGGCTCCACTTTTTATTAATAAAGGATAGAGATTGCTGTATGCACAAACTCTTACCTTTGCCAAAGCTTTCATATTAATGCCTTAACTTTTCACCTTTCCTATTAAGGGAGCTTGTAGATGTTTTGCAGAGCAGAACTGCTGAAATGTAGGGGGGGGAAGGGAAAAAAAAATCTGAAACTGCTTTGTGTTCAGTTTCCTAGTCACCTGTGGTTATGAAACAAAAACTACAAATGTCATTATCTGCCAGATTTCAGCTTTACATGATACTTCTATGTTTCTTGAAATCTATTGCTTTTCAATACATATATATTAACCAAGTTGTTCAAGTATTGAAGAGAAGAAAAGCCTTCCAAAAGAAATTTTACAGTTGTATCATTTTAGTCCAACAGCATTGCATCGATGACATTACAGCCATGCTACTTTGTCATACTCTGTCTCATTCCTCACATGTCAAAGACCTTGCTGAAGTCCAGGTAGACAACATCCACTGCTCTCCCCTCATCTGTCAGGCCAGTCACTTCCTCACAGAAGGTCATCAGGTTGGTCGAA
>VZTL01076885.1:29643-61224 GCA_013400535.1 Scopus umbretta | reverse complement strand
TTCTATGATTCTATGATCTGTCTTGTCATACTGATTTTACAAATGGTTTGAAGCAGAGCAGTGCACCATATGCTTACAATATCTTGTGGATTATCAGTAACCGAATTATTCACCTAGGGCTGTTGGATGCTTGATGGGATGCCCAAGGTATTTTTACTTTGCATTGAGGACGGTGAAGTGCTGGAATTGTTTGACCCCTAGAAGCAAATAAGACTGCTCTTGGTTGATAAAATCAGAAGGAAAATATTGCGTCTGACCTCCCACACCATTATCCAGAAGCATTTTACATTTCTGTGTGCCTAAATATCATCATTTACTTTTAATGATCTAAGCAAAACAGGCAGTTTATATAGCAAGAATTAGCTTTTAAAAAGTGGATTTGCTCCTTTTTGCTGTCTGTTGCTAAAGCATTGGACTTTTACTCTCTTGATTTCCCTACATTTTGTTTTACTACTTGAACAATTTCAGAAATGACAGCGATTTTTAATTGTGAATAGCTTTGAAACCTTTAATCTGAAAACTCTGGGTTTGATTATTTGCGTGTAAACTTAAGAGCTTTCACACACTTTGCAGAGGGCTTCTGGGTGCAGCTGACAGGCTGAAATCAAGAGATACCAAAGGACTGAAATTGCAGAAAAAACTCAGTTGTGTGTTGGAGTGGGCAGTGACAATAACTCCATCGCCCGAGTACATCTACTTCTTGGGTGATCGAGGACCAGTTCTCATGCTCAGTGAGAGATTCATCTGATTTCTCGACTAAGTGTAGCCACTTTTACAAAAGAGTGGGTAATATTGACCCAAAAGAGATGTCAGAAGGGTTCATTACAGCAAAAACCTTCATCGTATTATGTATTATTAGTATACGTGTAAACGTATGTAATATTAATAGGATTCTCTATATTTAGCAGATCAGTTAGTTACTGACCAGAGGCCACAGCTTCTCATGCAATAAAGAAAAGTCCAGTTTATGTTGGTGATAATTTCTCAAGGTTATAAGACTCTTTGCAAAAGTAACGTTACAGGCAACAACCTGTGGTGTTTCTTGTCTATTAAGCTCTAGAACAGTCTTAATGCTATTAAAAGTTATATTGCAAATTATATAGCTTAATGAAATGACTGGACTGGAAGGGATGATCTTGCAGTGGAATGTGGATTTTCTTGATGATAGTGTGAGATCTTCATGTGTCCAGGTGCATTTTAGGTAATCCATATGTTGCAAAAACACACAGCATGCAACAGAAAAAGACTGGTAACGAAGGAATCGGAGGCAGGAAAGATACCAGGATGAAGGAGGGAGACTATGGATCTAATTTTACCCCAGTATACATAACCCACCTTGCTAGTGGATCACAGGGACTCTTACAGGTAATCCTTGAAAGTATGGTGGTTAGAACGAGTTTTAATAATTATATGAGTATTTCAGTAGCAATCACCAGCTCTGTTGTGCTGAAAACTGCACACGGGTTCTTGTGCCCCAAGAGTGACTGCATTATGGATTATGCTGCATTTCTCTACTTATGAAGGCTGGAGTGAGAGAACAGATTTTTCTCTGGCAGCTGTCCTCACCCTAAAATCACAGTGATGAGGCAGATAAAGGGTGCATGATACTACAGGGAGACAGCAGATAAAAAGCTAACCATGTGAGATTGCCTCTGGGCTATTTCAAAGCCTTGTCCATAGTGGTTCTCACAGATACAAGAAATCAATGTGTGAGTTCGGGAGAGCATTAAAGCTGAAACCCAGATAGGCTGTACACAACTATGTGTCTTTGTAAAGGGCTATAGCAAATCTGTAATTTTTAAAATTACCCCTGTATATCTTTCTGCAAAGTCTTGAATCCAAGCCTCCAGGATGCAGTGTTGGTTTTAGTCTGGGAATGAGGTATTTCTGATTTTTTTTAACTCATTTGAACACCGTAGCTACAGCAACCACTTTCCAGGATCAACTCAGGTTTCCATTCTATTCTATTTAAATAGTTGCTTGGTTAATTAATACTTAAAGAGACATAGGACACTAGAGTCATTCTCACAAATATAGAATAATAGGTAGTCTTTCTCCTGAACAGTTTCCTCATGAATAGATGCAAGGGACAGTAGGTGCATGAAAAAGCAGAGGGGTATAATGTGCATCTTCTGGCAGTGTATTAAATGATGTGCAAATGGAAGTAAACTTTCTCTTTCTGGTTATTAAGAAAGGTGCGTAGAAAGGGAAAGTCTAATTCTTCCTCCTGCTTTATATCTTTGATGAGAAGAAAGGCAGGAAAACTCCTTCCAGCCACCCATTCCTAAAGTGCCACCCAACCTTCAGGCACTAACTTAGGTACCTTGGGGGGCAAGTCCCTAAACTCTCTCCATAGCCAGGAAGAGAAGGAGCCCGACCTGGTGCTCTGAACACCTTATGAAGGAACTTCCCTCCATCCATCCACCCTGTAAGGGTGAGCAGCCTTCTCATTACTTACCCAAAGGTAGGCAGTGCAAATATCCCCCAGGGCTCAGGCTCCAACCCAAAGCCCCAGGAGCAGACAAGGCTGCTGCTTCTGTGCCAGCACTGCTGAAGCAGCATGTAGTGAATTGTGTTTCCAAAGCGGGAATAGAAAGAACCAGCACAATTTTGTCCGCTTACTCCATGAGAATCAAAAGTTAGGAGAGGTAAGATTTAAGTCCAATTAAATCAGTATAAATAAAACTCTTGGGATTGTGAGCAGGGCCTGGCAAAACAGCAGGAAGGACATGGATTTGTACCTCGTGTGTGCAGGATTTTACCCCTTCACTTGATTTCAGGATGCAGAGAGGAACTGGGTTTTCAGCTATGGGGAACTGCTCTGAGACTTTGAAAATCCAAGTGAAAACCCTTCTTTTTCATCATGATTACAAACCCGAAAAGGCACCAAATAAAAACAAGTGCTTTCTTCTTGCAGACCTGCCACTCGGAGAAATAAGAAATGGCGTCGACAGCACACTTCTCGGAGGAGGAGATAGCAGAGCTACGAGAGGCCTTCAGCAAAGTCGGTTAGTACCGAAAAGTCGGTTAGCAGCAGAAAGATGCTGCAGAATTGTGAAGCCATAGCAAGCTCTTTTCTCATGTACTGAAGAGCTGTGAGGAAACGGAGCATCCTCCAGCGCTGATCTGCTGTGTCACAGAAACCACAGAAAGTCCTTTTCCTGCCACTGCAGCCCTCCTAGGTGAAACCACATCAGCACGCTGCAGAGCAATGGCCTCTTACCAGAGAGAGATGGCAGGGCATGAGCAGCATGGTTTATGCAATAATCTCCAAAACTGTACAGAAAAGCATATTGGAAATACTCTCAAGTGTTTTCCTAAGAATATTGTTTATTCCTGGAAAATTATTTGGAAGGCAAAAAGTTTTTATTTTCATGTAAACTGAGTACTCCTCCTGGGGAGGAAGAGTCTGGAGAGGATAAATGTGGAAATGGCTATAAAATTTGTAACCCCTTTACTATGACCTTTCAAGCCCTATATATTTTTAAAGTTTGTGTTTCCTTTCCAAGCCTTTAAAGGTCTCATCTGGCTTGTCTCCTTTACAGTCACATAGATCCATCACTGTCTACCCAAATTCTAAGAAAAATCCTTGTGTTTCGCACAGCTCGCTTAACTTTTATTAGCAGATCCGTCAGCCTTGCTGGATTATGTGTTAATCAGTTGCCCTTACTGCTTCAGGTGATGACCATTTGATTTCTGAGCACACAGTAGTCCAGGCTGGCAACCTTAAACATCTGGTCACTGTGTGTGCCCAGTGCAGCCGATGCGCTGGCAAAGCAAATACTGGAAGGAAGCTCTCGTTCCTGTCTCAGACACTTCCCTCTCCAAGTACAGATCCTTTTGCTGTATGACTTCAGAAATGGATAGGCTGCTCTTTGCAACCTGTATTACCCTGTGCTACTGATGCTGAGAGCTGAGTGCCCTTTTGCTGCATGCAACAAGTGACTCACATTGCAACGTACCATGCAGGAGGAAATTGGCACATGCTTCTTTGAAATCACCTCTGTCTCTGGGCTGCGGAAAAAGAGCCTGCAGAATAAGAAGCACACAGATATATAAAAAGCAAATATAAATATATAACCATACATAGCTATATATGTATATATAACTATGTACATAACCATACTGTTTTAACAGAATCTCTCCACGCAATAGATTCATCTTCCTTTTTTATTTGTGGAGATTTTCACAAACTGATAGAAAAGAAAGGACTATCTAACCCATATTGGTAATCTTCTCATAAATCTGGCCCTGGATCTTGTAACAGGCTCAGCAGGACAATCTGTGTTAGCACCATCGCAGAGAAACACCCAGGTTTTTATTTTAAGGATGACCATATGCAGTTCCAAGCCTCTACACTCATGACTTCTGGTGATACTAGATGCAGAAAACAGGCCGAAGTCACAAGCTGTATCTATGAATATATGCAAGTGTAAGGTGTAACTGTGTTACATCAGCTCTGTTTTCTTTAGCTGTTCTGTAGACAGGATACTCTCTCTATAAATAACTTACAAATTTGTCTATATGTAAACCTTGAAAAGTCAATTATATCCATCTAAACTTAGCTTTATTAAGATATTACTATATGTCTAAAACATATAAATTCATCAGTTTTTGTTTGTTAAATGATGATTGTAATTTTTTATTGGGTGTGAATGACACTGCAGTGGTTGAAAATATTGGATTTCAGGATAACAAATCTTTATATATAACGTACACTTCCCCAGGTAAAATAAACACAACAGCTTCTGTGTGCATAAAATTTCATTAGGCTGATGTAGAATCTAAATGTTTGCTTTAATCTTTGCAGATGTCAGTGGAAACGGCTTCATCCACACCAATGATTTAACAGATGTGTTGAAAGCAGCCAATCTCCCTCTCCCAGGATATAAAGCCAGAGAACTCATTCAGAATTTGACAACCACGCGGGATGGCAGAATCAGTTTTGATGAATTTATTTCAGTAAGTAAGATGTTATTTATTAAGTAAGATGCCAGGCGGGATACTCAAGGTGGACGCCAGGGCACAGCAGAGGCACAAGCACAACGTCTCATGGGCACCTAATTAATTCAAGGAGTCCCCTCGCTGGAAAAGATGAGAGCAGGAGGTAACCAGACTAGAAATCCTGCAATTAACTGGGACAAGTTACCTGAATGCAGCTGCGTATTGAACAGACTTAATATCTTTCAGTTTGGTTGATGCAGTGGATTGAAGTGTTTCAGTTATAAATTACAAAAATATTGTGTTCTAGCTAGACGGTTATGAAAAATTTCAGCACACTGAAACTCAAAACTTTATGGGGCACTTTCTTCTACTAAAAAGCTGCTTCTTTTTCTGGTCTGAACTGGGACAAAAGCAAATGCTAAAATAGTGGAATTTTCCTTGGGATAGAGACACAGAATTTTACTTATCCTTTTTTTCAAACTGAAACTGTTAAAGGCCCTCCTTCTGCACATCTTAGCTCCGTGTTTTCATAATATGTACTTTTCTGCTACTTAGATGATCTTTGTTCACTGCTTTGAAAACATAAAAGCTGTGTACGGTCCTGTTCTACCACAGCAGATATACAGATTTTACACAGAAACCCACTGAATAATACGCAAGCTGTGCTTCCCTATGCATGAAGCAGAGAGGACATGTCTTCTGGCCCAAGAGCTTACTGTTTTAGCTTGGTTTAATTCTCCAAAATTTTAAAATTGCCTCTTGTGCTTGAAAGATTTTCCAAAACCTGAAGAGTGACGATGTTGCTAAGTCGTTCCGAAAACAAATCAACAAAAAGGAGGGGATCTGTGCTATTGGTGGGATGTCCGAGCAGTCCAGTGCTGGCACACAACACTCTTACTCAGGTAGGTAGAGCTGTCCTATACTGATAGCAACTACAAACAAGTGTGCTCTTGGAGATCATCTGCACCTTATTTTGGTGCAAACCCAGGTGCTCTGGCCTTAGTGAGCTTCGGCAGCTGTTCAGGCGAGGTTGGTGCAAGGCAAAGAGTTGTGAATGTGACAGAGCACCAGAGCAAACATAGTGTGAGATGGTTTACTAGGGTGGACAGAGCTGTGGCTATGGAAGGAAGCTCCAGCCGGCTTAGCTTCCCTTACCATAAAGGCATTGCAGCTCTGCTGGAGAACAGCCTCCTGGCACAGCTGCAGCAGCACAAAGACTGGCCCATTGCCATCCCTGCGTACTGATGAGGCAAGGCACAGGTTCCTGGCTGTTGCTAACTCGTTTCCTTGTACATTTTACCAGTTCTCTGGTAGCCTCTCTGTAAACTCACCTGTAACATAATGGTTCCTGAGCTTTTTCTAAAGAGGGCACGACTCCATCAAGGCTCTTCTCCCAGCCTGTTTCTCCAAGCTGAAGGTTTGGGCCAGCCATGGTTGCTTCAGCTGCCTCCTGGGCACAGCCCACTCTGAAGCAGCTCCACAGGGAGGAGGTCCCACCCTTGGCTGTCTTCTCCAGGGGCAGGGGGGTGGGCAACACTCTCCAGGAAAGGGAGAGCGGAGGATGTTTCCAGAGTCTCCATCCACCTGAGCACAGAGGACAACTTCCCTCAGCTACTGGGGGTGGTGAGAACTCCTGCTGGTACAAGATAGCTACGTTACAGCCCTGTTTGACTACAGGGAACATTTCATAGTATAGTATCATTTATGCTGGAAAAGACCTTGAAGATCATCAAGTCCAACCATTAACCTAACACTGCCAACTCCCACTAAACCATGTCCCCAAGTGCCATGTCTACATCTACATGTATCTAAATACTTCCAGGGTATTTATGTACATTATATACATGTACAATATCAACTAGTCTATATAATTATTTTATCTTTTTATACATATTAGATATATATTTGCACTAGCTAAAACTAGCTCCCCATCTCCCTTTTTTAACTTCTGAGAGAAATTTTATGTTGTGTTCAAATATTTGAATACATGTACATTTGAGATTCTGATAGGGAGACTAATTCATTTGCACTGGGAGTTACAGTCCCTGTGCTGCCAAGTTGCTGGTCTCTGGTCTGAGCTGGGTGGTTGTGGTGGTCCAAGGTGTGAGACACCATCCCCTTCCCTGTGCATGGGCAGAAGAGCAGTGGAGGAGCTCTGGAGTGGTGGGTCCCAGAGCACCTGCTCTGCAATCTACTCAAGCCACCACACACTCTTCTGAGTAATAGTATTTGTGCTCCTGGAAAAAAAAAAAAAAAGTTGGTCTTTCTGATGAAATAGCAACATTTTCTGCTAGAGGTGGTTGGTCATTTGAAAAATCCAGTTCTGCTGAAAACATAAATTTGCCTTCAAAATGTAGTTTTGACTGGTCCTACACCCTATTAAGGATGAAATCCATTTTGGGGACCAAGGTCAGCACAACTGCTATACCTAATTGTATCCTTTTTAAGCCTGAGCTGCTCTAGAGAGGGGTAATTTGCCCATTACCCCCTGAATGCTCCTTGTCAGAATCCAATACACCCTGGCCAGGCTCTGCTAGATATTCCACACGTGGAGTGGGTAATGTACAATACAGAATTCACTTACTTGAACTTATTTGAAGTTACGGGGGATTTTGATTTAGCAGAGTGATACAACAATGCATTCAAATTATGGTGCAAGTACAAATTACACTTAGCAGAGCATAGCAACTGCAACATACAGTTGAATCACGTGAACTTCATTACCAGTCTCTATAATATGTCCACCCTCATGACACCAGGCAACCCCAGTCAGTGGGAAGGAGTATGGAAGGAGTTTTAACCAGCTCAAGCCCATTGCTGTCTTCAGCTCATTTGCCTGTCTCCTCAGAGCCTTCTTCCCTTGTGGGGATTCATTGATCAGTCACACTGATGGGAGAGTCTTTTCCCCCAGGACTTCTGCCTTTGTAAGTAAAATGATGGTAGAGGTATTGCACAGCAAACTGATGGATTTGATGTTGTGTCCACAGAGGAAGAAAAGTATGCCTTTGTCAACTGGATTAATAAAGCCCTTGAGAAGGACCCTGACTGTAAACACGTGGTCCCAATGAATCCAGAAACAGATGACCTCTTCCAGGCAGTTGGTGATGGCATAGTGCTTTGGTAAATAATACCTATCTTTCTCACAAATGGGAACCATGAGTCTGCAGAAGCTCACACCTCTGCTTAAATGGAAGCTGCTGACTTGACATTAAGCTCATGAATCTTTGCAGATTCAGGGCCTTAATAATGCTAGGGTTTTTTGCTTCTTTCCTCTTTAAAAAATATCAAGCTTCTTTCATGTTAAATGAGAGTTTTTCTTTGTCTCCAGACCCTTGCAATAAGATGAAGTCAGTGAAATTTGAGAAGTTCCTTGGTTTTATTTTTGTCCAAGGACTTTTGGGGGTTCACATAAAGCAGCACGAGATAGCGAGTGCTTTTACAGAAATTTTCTGCACAATAAACTGCTTGCACAACTTCACCTTGTGGCATTCTTGGCCTCAAACCTATAGTACAATCTGCACGTGACTCAAAAGAACGACTCGAGTATTGTGCGTGTGCCCACGTGGGAATGTGTAAAAACAGAGGCTGACTATCCATATTTGTTCAGTAACTCTCCAGCTCTTTGACTTGTTCTGCAGCATAGTGACAAAAGCTATATCATATTTTGTGCACACATAGCTAGTAATGTATTTCTTGTTTTTTCTTTTATTTCCAGTAAGATGATCAACTTTTCAGTGCCAGATACCATTGATGAGAGAACAATCAACAAAAAGAAACTCACGCCCTTCACAATACAGGTACTAAAATGTAACAAGATTCTTTGCTTTTCCCCTTAGGATGCTTTGATATAGTGTACTCAGGGCAAAGGCTGGAGATACCATGATCCTACCCAACACAATCAGGCAAAGTATTTGTGGCAAAGTGAGATGCTCAGGTCCATGTCATAAAAACATGAAGACTTATATTTCTGTTTCTTTCCAAACATATGAGCAATCTGACTAAACAAACTGTATTTGCATTTAACCCAATGTATAATGTTTACCGGTTCAAAGCTTTACATCCCTTTGTGGTAGATGCCATATGAATGCAAGAGCAACTGGATAATACGGTGACCAATTGCTGTCGGTGTAGCTCTCAGAAGGCTGAACCCCACATCCAAGGTCACACAGGCACGGCCATGGACTTGAATTCACAACTGCTGTGTTACAGTCTGATGTTCTAACCAAAATGTTAACTGTGATCCAGGAAGTACTGTGGTGTGCAACATGCCTGAGATGGAACCATAGCCTTTACCTGCCTTTTACAATCCACGCTATTTCACCTTGAATATTGAATCCCTTCTTTATTTCTATTACATGCACATGTATATGACTTAAAAATTGGACCAAAAAAGCTAATTTTCACCTATTTAAAGTTTATTGTGTTTCTCACACAGCAGTATGTAAAGAGATATTTTTATATGAACAGCAACTATGTATCTGGGTACAGAATATAAATAGATATATGGAATAAATATGAACCTAACCCAGTTTAGCCCTCAGCTACTCTGATTTGATGGAACATTAGCCAGGCTCAAGTACGCTCAGAAGCCATTAAATTGGATTTTTATGCTGTATACAACATTTTTCAGTTCTAATCATTTTGGTCAGCAGCATAGCTTAGTGATGCAGCTCAGATCAATCCCTGTCACATGTGGACATGATTTGATCAATATAGCTTCCACTTTAACTTAACCCTTTTACAGCTGTCTGGTGGAGAAAAGGTAATTAATTTGAAATGCTCCAATTTTTCTAGCTTATGAGAATTTACACTGTCTCTCTCTGCATTTTGTATCTAATCAAATCTCTCTGTCATGCCAGCAGTGATGAAATTAATGTGAAAAATTGCAAATCTGTGTGATAAATTATATTTTCTAGGCTTCTTTGCCTGCTTTACTTGCCCTCTGTTTACCAAGCCACCATTTTGAATAGTGCAGGACTGTGGGTCAGATTTCTTATACTCTTTGTTTTAAATGGGAATGAAGTGGTGAAGGAATATAACATTCCTGAAACATCACGTTCTTTCTGCCCCTCACTGTGAATCACAGAATCCCTCTGCTTCCACTGAACACTCCCAAACTAGGACTCCATACTCCAAAGTTCAAAAAGAAGATATCCAGGCTTGACCAGTTATGACCTTGGCTGAACTGCAAGGTTAAAAACTCAACAGATTTATTCATACTGATTCCTATGACTGTGTGCTTTTTTTGTATATTGCCAGGTAGCAACTTATTTGTATCTTAGGTCTCAGGGCTTTTGCGTAGTGCTTAGGGAGAGAGCCAATTCTGGAATATCTGCCGGTCGACTGGGTTGTAGCTCCCTTGTTCCTCCATGTGTGCAAGACTGACTGGAGGAGAGCTTGCCTCATGCTGAAGCTAAGTCTGCACTTGAACATGTGCTTATGTGTTAGCTATAGGGAGAGCCTGGCTTTGATAACCAGGATTGATCCAAGACATCACCGTGAATGCAGGTGTATGCTCGGAGCTCCTGTGCTTTGTGACATGGTGTCTTTCACCTTTGCCAAAGAGGTCCTTTCTGTCTTTGTGTTGGGACCCAGAACTTACCTGTAATCCCAGGAGATTCTGTGTTCCCCTGCTTTGTGTGGTCAGACATGTACATAAATGCATTCACAGTGAAGCTGCTCACACATTTCACTAGTTTTGGCTGTGCTCCCTTCCTGTAGCTTCAACTCTCCAGTTGCTGCATCATTCGGAACTTTTCTTTCCCCAGGAAAATCTGAACCTGGCCCTGAACTCTGCTTCAGCCATTGGGTGCCATGTTGTTAACATTGGAGCTGAAGACTTAAAAGAAGGGAAACCTTACCTGGTTTTGGGTCTTTTATGGCAAGTCATCAAAATTGGACTCTTTGCTGACATAGAAATCAGCAGGAATGAAGGTATGTATGGCTCTTCATTTCAGTGCTCTACTGTTATCGCTGAACAGTCTTTAGGATAAAGCTCTCTTAAATTTCTTAATTTGAATTTTTCTTCAAATATTTGTTGGCTGTCTTCTTGAGTGCTCTAATTTCCCTTGTTCTTCACAAGTTCCAGCACTCCAAAGTCCAAGGCTGTGTGTAGGCTTGTATGTGCAGAGACAATTTCATGCTCATTGGGTCAGGAATGATGGTCTTCACCTAGATATATTGGTGTTTTGGCACTAATCTGGGATAAGGAAATGCTACATTCCATTCAGGAAGCTTTGCTCTTTTCCTGCTCTTTATTGCCAAACATCTCCACTTTCTTTGTGAAATTGGAATAACAGAATCACAGAATAATTTAGGCTGGAAGGAACCACTGGAGGTTGACCCTGGAGGTCTTCTGGTTGAGCCATCCAACTACCCACTTACAGCAGTACCAGTCTCAAGTTTAGATAAGGCTGCTCAGAGCCTTTTCTAGTGCTCCCTGGGCAGCCTGTTCCACAGCCCAACCACTCTTGCTGTGAAGTTTTTTCCTTACATCTAGTTGGATTTTCCCCTTCCTGCACCTTGTGACTGTAACTTCTCTTCCTTTTGCTGTGCATACTGGGAAAATACAGCTCTGGCCCCTCTATAATTGTTGGACACAATACCTGTTCCCCCCTCAGACCTCTTGCCAGGCTAAACAAACCCAGTTTTCTCATCCTTTTCCCATATATCATGTACTGCAGCCCAATCATCTTGGTCTCCTTCCAGTAAACTCTCTGCAGTTTGTCAATGTCTCTCTTGCACTGGTGAGCCCCAAATTGGACACGGTACTCCAGAGATGTCTCACCAGTGCCAAAATTCTCTGTGAAATAGCTTCAGCGTGAGGCCGTGGGTGTGTGTATGCAGTCCACATGGCACCACCTTGCTGCTTTGTTCCCTGTGCCTCTGGATAGTCTGCTCAACCAAAAGTGATGCTTCTTTCCTTCAGCTACCATGCAGGTGTTACACTTCATTGCTTCGCCCTTTGCACATTTCTATCCCTTTCATAGCCAGAGCTACCAGTTTCCAGAGTTCCCAGTTCTTATTCCTTTGTAGGTAGCCTTACCCTGCTTAATAGATAATTTTCCCTTTCTGGTATTTTCTCCTTCACTTCTCATCTCAGACTTCAGTTTGGCATGGTAGACAAGCCAAGATCATTCCGATTTCTTTTCAGGTTCTCTCTTTCCCCAATAGCCTTTCTCTGCAGCTGTTCCAGGTGAAATTCCCCTTTCTTGAATATGGGACACTGTATTTCCCGTGAGCTTTCACAAGCACACGGTATCAAGGCAGTACTACATCCCAACCTATCTGGGAAATACCTGGTAAGCACTAATACAATGTTTGGGTTTCCCCTGGTCATATTACATGGTGGCCCACAGTAGCTCAGAAGACATCTAATACACTCAAGTTGTTATCCTCTGTTTGTATAAGCTTTTAGCTAATAGCAGTTATTCATATTGATTCCCTAGTGAATGTCTTTGAACATGGCACTATTCTATTACATTCCATTTTTATTACTCTCATCTAGTTCTTGCTGTCTGATTTCCTGATCATCCTCTGTATTGACTATGCCACCTAGTGAACACTATCATCAAATTTTCCGCACATATCTAATATTTGTGGCAAGATAATTGATGCAAAAAACCTGAAAATGTTAATCCAAAAATCAATCCATGATCAACTCCACAAGAATCCTTCTTCCAGCCTACTTCTCTCAGTGTTAACATTGTTCTCTTCATAAAATCCACTGCCTACTTTCAAATGTTTCTATTACCTACTTCTGGTTCAGTTTAACCCCGTAGCACCCTATATCAAATTATCTATGGAACTCCAGATATAGTAGGTCTCCACTGTTTCTTTTATGTAGCAAATCCATATTTCTTTCATGGAATGTCAAAAGACATCGGAAGGAGATCAGAGTAGTGTGACACACTCTCCCTTTTTATCACATTAACAATTATTTTCCACGTTATTAGTTGTTCTTTTCAAAACTTGTTCTAAAGCCTTTCATGCTTCAGAGATCAGCTGAACATCCTGCATTTGCAAGGGTCGATCCTTCCCTCCTGCCTCTTCCTCCTTTTATGAACATAACCACTATGTTAGTTTTCCTATATAAATAGGGTATCTTCTCCAATTGACAGATGAATTAACCCTACTGGCCCATAAGCCCATGAAGTCATGTGCAAGTTCTTCAGAATACCTGTGTGGATCCAGTTTCAGTGTGAAGGTCACTGAGCTTTCTTTCATCTAAGCTGCAGAAAGTCTGTGTTCATTTTTTCACTCCCATCTCGCCCCAGTGCTCAACATCATCATCTTTTCATAAAGATCTGAGGCAAGGAAATCAGGTAGTTCTTAGACCACATTTAAATTGTCTTGCATTTCTATATGATCCACAACTAACAGCCTTGTCCTCATTTTATTGATGACACTCTTTTTCTGCTTATGTCCTCTGTCATGCTAACCCAGCTTGAATTTTGGCAACACTTTGGTTGCCCACTTTTAGAAACTAGGGTAGCAAAATCTGTAAGAGAGAAAATAGTTATACATTAATTAATAGTTATACATATACAAGTATTCACAACATCATTAATTTTTCTTTTTTCCCTGCTTAGCCTTGATTGCTCTTCTGAGAGAAGGAGAGAGCCTGGAGGATCTGATGAAGTTGTCTCCAGAGGAACTCCTGCTAAGGTGGGCAAACTATCACCTGGAGAATGCAGGATGCAACAAAGTCAACAACTTCAGCTCAGACATTAAGGTATGAGAAACACTGACCAACAATAGCAAAACAGCAGCTCCAACCCCAAATCCCTGTCCTCCGAACAGGGATTGTACACTGAAACAATCCAACCAGCTGAGACTGCTCTGCCAAAGGCATGGAGCTGGGTGCATAAAATAATTTCAGTGGGGTTTACCTTTCCACTCAGTAGTATTCCTCCTCCCCCCAACCTCCCAGTCATCACTGCCAGCCCCATCACACCAAATGCCTGGGAAAGGAATGTCTGCTGGCTCTGGACAGGGCATATGGATTCTACCGCCATATTTTCAGTTCCCTGCCTCTATTGCTCTCCTTCTTCCTAAATGTCCTTAAATGCCTCTTGACCTGGTTTGGAAAAGGCTGGACCTTTCCCAGACATGTAACGAGGCATAGGGGAAGAGGATGGGGCTCTTCCAATTCCCCCACTTGATCTTTCCTTCAGTACAGCGCCTGGGTTATGTGCTCCTCTGTTCCAAACTTTGCGATAACCTGCATGCACTTACCTACAAGTTTTAATTCAGTGGGACTATTCAAAATAATACAGCTAGATGGAGAGGCACTTGCAAGGATGGCTCTCTAGTCTGTGCAGCATATATCATGTACTTGGGACTTCATAGGCTTGTGGGTGCAGATTTCAGCAGAGCTTTCTCTG
Organism: Scopus umbretta; assembly: GCA_013400535.1. Taxonomy (NCBI): domain Eukaryota; kingdom Metazoa; phylum Chordata; class Aves; order Pelecaniformes; family Scopidae; genus Scopus; species Scopus umbretta. Next base: position 46,894 of record VZTL01076885.1, on the reverse strand, counting down.
TAGGACCTTCATTCTTCCTAGACAGATGTATTTGAACCTCAGTGGTGCACACTGATGAGTTTCAGACACTAAAGCTACAGTGTGAGGCCCAGCCAGCATCCCAGGGCTGTAGGGGGTATATCAGGGAGCGTGTCTGAGCTGGCTTCCAGGCAAGCCAGGGGCTGGCTGGCACACTGACCTCACCAGCCACGACCTGACCTGCCTGCCCCCAGCATAGCATGGGAAAAGCTCTGCTCCAGAGATGCCTGGTTGTAGGTTTCACCAGGGACTGAAGCGTGAAAAGTTATTTACCACAACTTACTTGACATACAGAAAAAAACACCAGGAAAGGCAACAGGAGAGTCTAAGAGTCACATTCAACAATACAATTTTTATTGTAACAGATTTTTCGTTCACTGGGTGGAGGTGACTGGAGAAAATCCATGGAAAGGGAAGGGAACGGAGTCTTTCCCATCTTTCTGTAGGCTGGGCCTAGAGGACTGTAATGCAGCTTATTAAATCCTATCTGCAATTGAAAGACAAACTGCACTTACCATATTTACAATTGGAAAATAAGGTGCATGTTTACCTCTCAGAGGCCAAGACTTCAGACTTTATAGCCATTGTCTAAGTGTGTCTCCCCACCTCACAGCTATGTAAGATTTAAAATAATTCAGGTAATCTCCTTTATATTTTGAAGAGTGTTAGTTAGGTTAGCTAGTCAAGTCCCTACACACCAACATGTATCTCTATTTTCAGTTCTTTGAATTATTTCTGAAGTAAGATAAATATTTTCCACACATGAAAGCAACATTACATTTCACAAAAGATTAAAGACACAACATGTTAAATCCTTGCCTTGTTCCTGCCCTTTTGCCTGCAAAATGCTGATATTGTTGTTGGTTTTAACTTTTGTCCTTGAAAACTATGCTTTCTCTTCCATAACTGTTCCAGCATTGCTTTGAAATCTGCTTTAAACATCTGCTTTCTCCTTCTGCATTTTCTTTTATTAAATGCTCAGCAGCCTGACTTCTACAGCATTATAAAGGTATGCATTTTCTAATTTCTAATTTAATGTTCAGGTTAAGTCAATTCTAATACCTCTTTGTTGTTGCTGTCCTTTTTGTAAGTGCAACACACAGCATTTTGCCTCATGCGTTGAGTGTTCTGCAGTATATATATATTGGCTTAGGGAAGAAATAGATCTGTCAAATACAGCATAAAGTAGGAATTGCTAAGTGCTTCCAGCTTAATTAATTTAATTATGTAGCCCAATGATTGATGTAATAAAAACGAAGCATGCAGGCACATTGTTCAGGGGAGCGCTGGCATGCAAAACCTGAGCTTTAGATCTAATTTTTCCTCCCTTTAATTTCTCTGTCTGTCACAGGACTCAAGAGCTTATTACCATTTGCTGAACCAAGTTGCCCCCAAGGGAGATGAAGAAGGCATTCCGGCTATTACTATTGACATGTCAGGATTAAGGGTAAGATGAGATAAATTTAGAGGAAATGCCGATATTTTCTGCCTCTTACTTGCATTGCTGGCCAACACAGAGTTGCACGGGGATGCCAGAACAAGCAAACTCTTTTTAGCATTACAACATGATCTTGTATTTCAGAAATTTAAGCTTTCCAAGAATTAAATTATGTGTTTTGCCTCTCGTTAGGTATTATCACTGAAACTTTAACAACCGTTGAACCACACTGATAAACTACAAACTTGTAACAAGTATATTTAAATACATTTATATGTGAATTTTATCAAACCATCCCCTTTTATATGGAATATAACTGTAAAAGCAATATGGTGAGATGGCTGGATTATAGGTAAAGCCCACTTGAAAACACAGACCTGCTGTTAGTAAAAGTGGGAAAGGAAAGAGCTATAAACCCAACAAGGACCTGCTTTACCAGCCTCACACCTAGCTCCACACATGGAGACCCTGAGTGGGTCTTGCGTGCAGCGCCAGGCAGTGAGGTGAAGCTGATGGCCCTGTTTTCTGCTGACGCAGGAGAAGGATGATGTCCAGCGAGCGGAGTGCATGCTGCAGCAGGCAGAACGGCTGGGCTGCCGGCAGTTTGTCACGGCCACCGACGTTGTCCGGGGGAACCCAAAGCTCAACTTGGCCTTTATCGCCAACTTGTTCAACAAATACCCTGCCCTGCATAAGCCAGAGAACCAGGACATCGACTGGAGCTCTATTGAAGGTAAGGAAAATGCAAATAAAGGATGTTTCTGGCCACCCATATCCCCAGCTCTGAGTTGGTGATACATTAATCTAGCCTTGTGTCCTTCAGACATATATTCACTGCACCGTTAACAGAGGCAGCCTTGAGATAGGGAGGCTGCTCTTTACCTGCATGTAGTTTCTGGTATTTTGGGGGTCTGCTCTGTGGATAGCACATGTTAAAAGACAAAAATGTTTGTGGGATGTCTGAACCGGTATGGACTATTGAGCATGCTTGTTAGTCGGAATTAAGAGTTGATCTGGCATTCCCTTAATTGAGAATATAATTTAAAAATCAGGTCTTGCTTAAACCTGCTGCCTGCTTGCTCTGGGTTGGGGTCAGGACCATGATTGTATGGATCCTTTACTGAGCTTCAGGTCCTTCTTTCTCAGCCTCATAGCGAAACTGTTCATGCTAGGGCACAGGCTGTTCTTGAATTCTTGAAGGCATTTCAAGGCCAATCTGCCTAAATACTATAATATATAGGGCATGAAGAAATATTGCAGGCTACACCGTGCTCCCTTATTTCACATGTCAACCAGTGTCTCCTTCTGTTTATGGTTCAGTGCACTGTAAATTCTGAGTTATGGTTTCATCACAAGACATGTATTTTACTGGAGTGTTGTGTTTTGCAGGCCTGTTGATTGATGTATCTGTTGTTTTAGGTGAGACAAGGGAAGAGAGAACATTCAGGAACTGGATGAACTCCCTAGGTGTTAATCCACGTGTAAATCACTTATATAGGTAAGAGGAGGTATTACCCTTTCTTCAGATGATAAATATAGCCAGCAAATTGTTTACAAAAACATAAAAACTTTTAGACTCTATAAGAATATGTGCTTTTTTTTTTTTTTTTTTTTAGGGAACTAAGTTTACCTCTACCAATAGTTTAGTTGGGTCCCTTTCCTCTGTTCTTCCTCTCTGGACAATGATGTATCTTTTTTATTGTTTTCAGTGACCTGTCAGATGCCTTGGTTATCTTCCAGCTCTATGAAAAGATCAAAGTGCCAGTAGACTGGAACAGAGTGAACAAACCACCATATCCCAAACTGGGTGGCAACATGAAGAAGGTACAAAAAGCTGAAATAGCTCCAGTAGCGATGCCTTATCCTCAAAGGATGTCTGTATCATTTCAAACAGCAAAGTGGGCATTTGTGTTGCTCTGAAGTCTCAAGTACAGCACATTAAATGATTTTTTGTCTAGTCAGTAAATAATTTTTCACCCTGAAAAACAAGCACACATTTGACTCACTGGCTCTGTTGACAGGTGAACAATATTTGTAAAGTAAAAAGACTTGACACCTTTTGTGTCAATATTTAAAAACTGTATTTGCAGACCACTTTTGCTACTGTCTTGGTCACCAATTATAATGCATCTTCACCATGAGTTATATGGCACCAGCTTTATTGCAGCTGTCTGGTTCACTGCTCTCCACATCAAATGAAGACAGTGATGATAAGCATTCTTGACCAGATGCCTCAAGAACCAGTCACAGAGTTGCTGCTAAATACAAAGCTTTCTCCCAGCTATCTGGATGAGTAATTCCATCCAGTTAGGCCACAGTAATTAACTGACCTAAAAAATTGACTGGGACACTAACCCTTTGTCTCAGTGCAATGCCATGATGCTGGAGGTACCCATGAGCCAGGCACTGATATTTTCCAGGGTAATGTGTTTTTCAGGCCCTGATGATGAAGTGTAACATTTCCTTCTATGTTAACTGTTTACCATGGTGTTTTGGGGATGGAAGTGGCTGCTGGTAGTCAAACAGCTGTTTCTATCACAGAGCCCCATAGCTCCTGTTTGCCCAGGAGGATGTAGGCTAAGCGATCCAAATAATTTAAAGTAACAGTAAAGTTTCTTTATTTTTAAGTAACTATAAAGTTACTTTATTTAAAAGAACAGTAAAGTAACAGTCTTCTTTTTTTTCTGTATTTCTGAATGCATTAATTGACCCTCTCATTAACAGCTTGAAAACTGCAACTATGCAGTGGAACTGGGAAAGAATCAAGCCAAATTTTCCCTTGTTGGCATTGCTGGGCAAGATCTGAATGAAGGAAACCGTACACTCACGCTGGCCTTAATCTGGCAGTTAATGAGAAGGTATGGCAGTCAGACGCAAACTTCAGAGTGCTTTGCTATATTCAGTTTGCATTGTTAATAGTTTCCTGATGCTGTCACTGAGAAGGCTATACAGGCTACAGCTTTCTCACTCCTCTGTTTGCACTTACATGCAAAGACAGAGTAACCTTTTGCTCACTCCTAGTTTAGGAGTGAGCAAACACGATCAGCAAATGCGACCAGGAAGCACTTTATCTTGTGGGCGAGGACACTACAGGCAGCTCATGCAGAAGATTATTATTGTCACTATCTGTATAGCATGAATAAATGTTCATTGCATGGAAGAGAGAAAAAGAAGTTGAAAGGTCTCTGTATCGGGGAATGGGGAGAATGTACTGGAAACAAGGAATTGATGCACAAGTTTTGTAATCTGCTACCTGAAGCAGATGCCACTCAGTTGCTCTCCCCACTTTAATGTAATTCTGTGTGTGTGTTTTCGTGTGTGTTTAAGAGCTCCATAACTGGGTCGAAAGAGACCCAGTGGTTAGGAACTGAATACAGACTAAATTCAGTTTACAAATCAAGGTATAGGTTTATCAGGCAGGTAATTAATCTGAGGATGTCGTGATTACTTGCCATCAATTTGGGATGTCTTTCCAAGGTGTACGCTGACATATAAGCAAAATATTCCAGGCTTGTGTTTATGCAGAAGGTCAGTCTCAAATAAGCATAACAATTCCCTTCTGGCCTTAAAGTCAGTGATTATTTTTTAAGCACTGTGAGAATAAGTCATTTACACTGAGATCCACTAGGAGGGACCTTGTAGGAATGTTGAGTATCAAAACCTTTTGACACTCCCAAAACAGTGATTAGGGAACTGGGGGTGAATTAGATCCAATAGATTAATTAGCCCCAATAAGTGAATTAGCATGTTATAATATAATTCATACATATTGTGTCTGTGTGTGAAGCACGGGAATATCAGCTCTAAAAGGACTTTTGGGGTGATCCCAGTCAAGCTGAGCACGTACAGGACAGTTCTGAGGTTATAGTAGACTTTGAGCAAATGCAGGTATCCTGGCTTCCCTCTTAAGGTACACCCTGAGTATCCTTGAAGACATTGGTGGTGGAGAGAAGGTCAATGATGAAATCATTGTCAACTGGGTCAATGAAACACTGACTGCAGCCGGGAAGGATTCAACCATCTCCAGTTTCAAGGTATATTTTTTTGTTGGAAGTCTCTACTTAGGAATCTCTTATTCAGTGTGTATACATGCACACAATATATTATGATATAATTAACCACACAGTTTGATTATTTTTCATTCCCTTTTAAGGGCATGTTCAGATATAGAGATTTTATTCAAAGGGATTTTACTATGAAAAGGTAACAGAAACATAATACGAACATAACAGCAAACACCTTGAATGCCAGTTTGACATAGGAAATCAAAGAAGGGAGCCAGGAATGGTGACTGGAATTAAGCAAGAACTGCTGTGCTGTTGATTATTAAATGACTGTAATTACAAATGACAGTATTAAAAAGAACAATAGCAATACTTTCGTAATATGGTAGTACCATTCAGGGGTGGTGCCTTATTTTGGAAGGCACCTTATAAACACAGAGACGGTCCAATTCCAGAGAGCTTCCAATTTTGCTAACACATCTGAGACACTTCCCAAGCTGGGGAACATTCAATGGATGTAAATCAGCAGTTTGCACCAGGCAAGGACAGATCCATCAGATTTCACGTAATGAGCTCAGAAGTCACACAGCTGGTTCTCCTCACACCTCCCATCAGTAGACGTGTATCAATGTCATGTCCCCACAGGAAGCAAATTCATTAGCCCAGCACCCCATCTTTCGATTTAATGATGTCTCATTCATTGAGGGGGAAAAAAAATCCTTGAAAAGGGTTCTTAGTCTACCTTAGATGAAAAATGATGCTAAGCAGCCCTTTGTGAAGATCTAAGTGGTATTTGACTGAGCTGTCCATTGCTCTTGAGCCTAGACTCTGGCTTTATGGGAGATAAAAGACTATCAATGATCTCCCTGTTCTTGCATCTCCCTGTTCTTGCATCTAATTGTATTTTTCATCTATGCAGGATAGCAAAATCAGCACCAGCATGCCAGTCCTGGATCTCATTGATGCCATTCAACCAGGATCAATCAAATATGACCTCTTGAAAACAGAGAACCTGGATGATGAGGAGAAACTAAATAATGCTAAGTATGTTTGTGCCCAGTGACACTTTACACAAGTTACCTGCTCAGGTTTGCCTGACTCTGTCTTTGAAAACTGCTCTGCTATCATTATCATCTGGCACAACCTCAGCTGAGAAATACCTCCAGAGTTAGAAGCATGAAGACTAGGAGTTAGGCAGTAAAAAAGACTATCAATGGAAATGAAGTGTGTAATGTTATAATTCCCGCTTTATAATTCCCTTGAAGGGATCAAATTCACTTGGCTTCACAAGCTCCTATTTTCTCTTATTAAATTTAAAATTCTTTCAGAGATCAGGGAACAATGCCGACAACAGTGAGCCATGGAAACCAGTGATTAGAGGTCATGATACCTCTTTAGTCATATGCAGGTGGAACAAGGACATATTTAAGAGAGAAGAGGGAGGGCAGGATTCATGCCTGAAAACCTGATTTTATGAATGTGGATATTGATTTTTTTTTTTCCCTGAGTGCAAACCATTTCCTAGCAGACAGCCAGTCCTGGGGGCATCTCCCTTTCCTTTCAGAATCATACAGATCACCTCCCAGTCTGATCATCAGTTTAGCTTCTCCTTTGCTATGTGGCAACTACAAAAGAGAAAAGGATGACTATAAGGCAATCAGAGCTGCCATCATTTTTATAAAGACTTTTCCCACTCTTCTTTTTCCCTTCCATTTCCTACCATCTGTTCTCTCTCTCTCTTTGCAATCCTATGTGTGCTTCTCTCCATACTTAATTTCTTCATCCCTCTGCTGACGTTTTCCTCTTTTCCCCTCCCTTTCCCTCCCTTGCACCCTGCCCCCGGCATGTTTCTCTGCATTTTGGGGAGAATTTCACAAATGTGTGTGCTCTGCAGTGGGAAGAACCTGGGATTTTCTAGATTTTTCCATGAAAAAATAAAGAGAAGAGACATACCCGCTGGAGAACAGCCAGTAGCCATGCAACAGTGCACTGTGAGGAGGGAGATGGGAAGGTCAGCTTGCAGATTCTGGGTATGACTCAAGCAGAAGAGAAGTACCTGAATGTTGATTTTCCAACAACACTGATCTCCACCAACATCAGCCTTCTGCTTTCCATCCTCATGAATTTGTTTATGAGTGAAGACTGAGCAGCAGAGATTGACGGGGAGGAAGACCAGAATGGCTGCTTGTTAGGATAATCTTTCAAGGAATGGGAGACTAAATGTTTCATACCAGACTTTGACCTGCAGTCTCCCATGCTGCAGGTAGTCAGTGCTCTGACCATCAGGGAATACATTCTACCTTTTACTAAAAATTAGTTCTTTATGAACCTGTCTCATAAATTTCTATAGAAAAGTTTAATTTTGACGAATCAGTGAGAAGGTTCCCAACCCACTCTGGTACTGATCATGTAAAAAACTTCTTAGCAGAGGGAAAATTAATGCTACTGCACTAATTTATTTCTTTGTTTTGTTTTTTTTTTCACCCCTGCAATGCAGATATGCTATCTCTATGGCAAGAAAAATTGGAGCAAGAGTGTATGCCCTGCCAGAAGACCTGGTTGAAGTAAAACCCAAAATGGTCATGACAGTGTTTGCTTGCCTTATGGGAAAAGGCATGAAGAAAGTTTAAAGCACAAAAGACTTGAACTGGTGTCTGGCGTTCACCCTTTTGATTCCCTTAAACTGGATGCTCTTCTCTGTATCAAGGAAATACGCAGGGTGCTCATGCTTTTAAGGCATGAATGTTATACACGGTTCCAGATCATACAAAAGTTGTGTATCCACATGTATCCAGGAAATGTTTTGTTTTAAACAGTAATAAGTGCTTGATTTCTTTGCCTTATTTTCCACTTTGCTAGATATAATCATTTCATATTCCTGAGGAAGTTTTCAATAATGAGGCCCATACATATCCTTTTATTAATGGATACCAGGGTTTTCTGTCAGAGGTCACCATCTTTATCTTGGTAGGTACAGACAGCTTTTAGGATTATGAAATGTTATATACTGCGTCTGCCTGAAAATGTCTTCACGCTTCTGGCAGCGTTTCTGCCATACTTTCCTTCAGTTTGCACCTGGGATAACAAAGGGGTTTCCCCAAGCCAATGCAAGTATTAGTGACTATATTTTTGGAATGGTAGGATCCTCTTAGGAAATTATTTTGGAAAACCAGAAGTGTTTGGAGTCTGCTATGTGTTGCAGGTATATGAACTGAGCAGTACTTTTCTCTGCAAGTTATGCCTCTGCCATCAGTGGCATTACTCACAGAGTACATTACTACTCACTGAAAAAAACATACTGTAACCTGGTCCTCCAAGAACACCCAAACTCTGGAACCTTTGCAAGAAATGCTGTCCAAAGGATAATTCATTTTTATGTCATAATACACTTAAAGCATAAGCAGATGCCAAAGCATGACAGAAATTAAAACCATGTTAAAGAAACTAGGGGGACATACTCAGTTAGTAGCAATAAGATAAGACGTGAACCAAGGGATGCAGAACGACATATTTATGTAATGAATAAAAATTAAACTCTGTTGACTTTATAGACTGGCACTCAAAGGGCTGTGGCCCTGATTCAGGAGAGCATTTAAATGTGTGTTTGCATATGAAACAAATACTAAAATGCTTCCCTGAACCCAGGCTGGGATCCTCTATGGAGCTAAATCAGCATAGCTTTGCAGCTAATAAGGCGCTGTCAATTTACCTCAGTCAAGGACCTAGCGCCGTCTGCGGATAGTCGGTCAGGTATATTTGCACTGAATCTCTTCCTTGGCTTGAGTCATTTACTGTTCTGGCCTTTATGTGGATGTTGCAGTGGTGAAATGCAGAAGGAAGGAATTTTGCCTTAATGCAATCCCGTTGACACAGTCTCAGTTCCCTCCCTCTCCCCCTCCCCCCCCTCCAACCCCTTCAGAATTGCCTTAATAAAGAACCAATATTCAATGATGTGAGAAGTCTCTCCAAATAAAATGTTCTATAAAGCCAAATGTGTAATATTTGTTTTTAGTAATGCAAATGCTAATGGGGAAGTGTGTATCATATAGCTGAAATAGGGACAGATTTTTTAAAAAAAAACACTGTGGACTCACTAAGGATGTGTCTTCCATATTGTTATTGAAACCACAGATTGCAGAAAGCAGGAGGAATTATTTCCTAGGTTGTTTCTGTACATGCCACTCTGAGACACTGCCAAAGATGGGACACTGTGCTGGCTGGACCTGCAGCCTGACCTGGTATGATTTTCCTCATTCAGCGCAATACCCATCATCCTTTTGCTTTGCTCATATACCCACAGACTTTGCTTTTTTATGTGTTCTGCAATGCAAATGTGCTGCTGGCTTTCCATAGTAAAGGTCAGACCCTGTTCCTGATCAGATCCGGCTGCCCTGTTCCTCTCATGAACTTATATATATAATACAGGGTGGAAAACGAACAGCATCCCAAGACCCATCCCACCTGGTCACAGTATTTCCGCATGCTGGCAGAGAAGGAGAACATTTCGAGTGTTATATGAAGGAGATGTCACCCCAACTTATTGCCTATCAAGGGGGAGTTATCAGAGCATAACTGCTCTGATCATGCTGCTCCTCTTCTTTCTAAGTGTAGGACTACTGTTGCCATACAAGAGGGGTGGCACTGAAAAGGTGGCTGTTCTTCCCTTATGTTGTTTGACTTGGGAGTGAAAGGAAACTTCAGGCAGAAACTGTGACCACAGCATTTCCCTCGGATGGGATGACCGTGTATTTTGTGTGTGTTGCACGAATGCCTGTATGTTCGCAAACTGCAAGGGCCATTTTTGGCTGGACAGACAGTGTAGATCTGAAAGGGATGGGTAATCCTGCCTGAAGACAGCCCTGCTCCGGGTTCCCCACCTCAGGGAGATGCCCTGAGATGCCCTCACCCTAGACTCAGGAGCAGATCTGAGGGATGACGTAGGTGATGTATGGGAGATGGCAGCAGCAGCAGGATGTGAGGAGGGGCTCGGTCCCAAATGAATGCTGGCACTTGCTATCCGCACAGAGAAGAAGGGGTTTTCAGACACAGCATTTCTTATTCACCAGCCCTTAGCAACTCATTTTTTTGTAAGGGGGTAGGATTTTTAGAGGACCCTGCTGAAAGGGGCAGGGAGAGGAAGCTTTCCCACATCATGCATTTTCCATAGGGAAGATGTGGGACTTCAGTGGCCCCGGAGATCAAAACCTGCCTCTAGCTCAGGCTCTGGAGCGGGCCCAGGTGATGTACACTGTTATTTGAAGCATGTTTTGTGAAGGGGGCTGCTCTTCCTCCTTCTCAGCATCCTAGCACTGGAGCCTGCCATACAGCCCTCCCTCCTAGTCCCCTGTCCCCAGGCTGTGTTTTGGGGCACTATCTCTGGACCCCAGCCTGTGGCTCTGCACCAGCCGTGAGCCCTGGCACCAGCCCTGGCACCAGTGCAGCAGGGAGAGCTAACCACGAGATGGCAGTCACTCTATCTGGAGTTTTAGAGATTGGCAGGCACGAACGCTGAAAATGCTCTCCTCTGGGAAATGGAGAAAAATTGGGATATTTAACCCTAGGCAAAATGCCAGCACCTGTCAGTGTGCAAAAGGGAATAGGCAGGGATACTACAGTAAATGCCTCACCAGTTCTTCATCCCAATTCTATAACCTCCCATGAAAAATAAAGCTGTCAAGGACCCAAAGGTGTGGGAATAGCCACATTCTGGTACAGGAGTATAAACAATTTCACTTTTCAATGCACCTCTGTTTAATTGGGTATTCTTGATTTTTTGATGGACTTGAGGTTTTGCTTTCATGAACTGTAACAGTAACATGTCACAAAACTTGCAGCAAATGCTGAAGGGGTTAAACTCATGACAAACATCGCAAACAAAACAGGATCTGGAATTTTTTGCTGTTGCTTTTCTCCAACTTTTTCCATCACTCTTAGAGAAAGCAGCTGTCTTTGGGATTCGCTCCCAAATCAAGCTGGCTTTGTAAGCACTTCCATTATTGATTTTCATTGCACAATTAATCATAATTTTCAAGGCTTCAAAAAGGCTTAGAGATTTATATGAATAAAAATAAAGCATCAGCAGTTAGACTAACCAGGAGAAAAAACCATGAGGGTAATCAATCCACCTGCTTCAGGGTACAGTCCAATCACCAGATGGACTCAGAAGGAAATATCCCCCCATAGTGCAGTAGAGCATAATTAGGTGCATGATGAGGATTTTACACCTCCTTGTAAATCGTCTATCTTGGCTAGAAATCATCTATCCTGGCTTTAGAAAGGGGATAGCAAGCAGTACGGCTGGCTGCTGTGCTCTTGTACAAATAAAGCCATGTTTCTACTTCCTCCCAAGACTGATTTGAACCATCCTGACATCACTCCTCCTTCCAAGTGCAGCTTACTTCTGCTGTGAGCCTGACCATAAACTTCAGGTCTTGGTGCCCATTGCTGCCTAACCATGCAGCAGCTTCGGTTTGGTGCCTGCTTGGAAAAAAAGGACCCTGTCTCTGGAAGATAGCTGCAAAAACCACATGAGCAGCACTGGTTCTACAGCAAATACTCAGCTACCGCTGCTTTCAGCTTGTTGGAGAAATGGGTCCTGGTNTCTATGATTCTATGATCTTGCAAACCCATATTTTGAGTTATTACTGAGGCTCTCCAGCTCCCCATCTTCTGCTGCTTCCGGCAGCCTCCTCCACCATCTGGGGAATGGACTTGTAAAGATTTTGGGAGTGTCTTCCTCCAAGCTGCTCAGCCACTTTAAGTCCAGTATTTTTCAGGCAGTGGATAAAGTGAGCAGCAGAGAGTAGCGTCACTGAATGCCTCATTGCCTGCTGTGTGGTGAGCAACATCAGAGTTAAAATTTATACACAAACCTCAGAAGCTGTTCATTAAGTAAGTCAGTAAATAAGGGAGCTCTGTATACTGGCAAGGTGATAGATTTTATATAGCTTAGTGAGGGCAAACTCTGAATTTGGACCAAAATAACTTAGTAATGTCCTCATTTTGTTCATATTTTTTATGTTTATCAGTGCTTGGTGGCAGTTCTCTTCTGCCACCAGGAAAACCGTGTTGTTCTCCTGTTGGTTCATTTGCTGTTCAGGAACTAACACGCAGCTCTGAAGTAAAATTACTATTTTTAAAGTGTTGTTTTTCATCACACCTTATTTACTTTTTGTGCCCTGATCACTTTTTGAAGGCAACAGTATTTTACAGAAAACCTAAATTGCTCCCAGGGTGCAAGGTACTATTGCTATTACAGATCCATGATAAATTGTCCAAACATGAGAAGGGCCAGAATTTTCACAGGCCATGTGCTCACAGGTAATGATATATCTGAAATTTGTGAAAAGGGCAGAAAGCTACATAATCAACCATGGATATAAGCACTGAACTCCCTCAGGGCAGGCACTCATTTAGTGCACGTGTTAAGGATCTAAAGGAATACAGCAATGAGTATCTGTGAACACACAAAGCATGGAAAGAAACCTCACACATCTGCCCAGGAAATCTCCTAGCACGATTGACATGCATGGTGATGCTTTGATTCATGCAGGCAGAAAAGCAATGTCTCATTGCCAGGCACCTCTGGCAGCCTACAAAGTTGTCCTGGCTCTTCGCTGCATTTCAGCAAACTGGACACCTCACAGCACGTGTTGGTTTGTCACCGAGATGGGGAAATGTCTTCTGACCAGCTTCTCAGTAAGATGTCCTCCCTTGATTTTGCAGCCCTGGAGCAGAATACCCTGCATGTCTGAGAGGTGGTGGATAAGCCTGAAGTGCATCAGCTCTCTATGCCTTCTCCTCAACACCTGTGTCTGCTTGGGTGCTAGTGAAACAGTCCTGTGGTTAAGTAACATGCCAGTGAAAGGCTCAATCAGCCACATCAATGAAAAGTAAGAGAGATCGCTGAGGAGTGATGCAGGCCCTCACCATCAGCCCTACCTCCACTGCTTGCTGCACTGTCAAATTGCATTTCACGTTAGGGAAATGTGGCTGCAGTGCCCCATAATGCTTCAGTCACAATCCTTCTCAGACCATCATGGGGTGATGGTGCCCATGTGGTGATCAGACCTTGCAGAACAGTCAAATGACTCTAGAAACTTCCCAAATTCACTACTGGAGCCAAATTCTAGGAATATAGGTTCCGCTAACTGTAGAGGTTGTGAACTGTGTTAATGGGACCTGTACTGTCAGAAATCTCCTTGGCTGGCCAAGCTTTACAACACGTGGGAACAACCTACTAATTCAGCCTCTGCAGACGTGGTGTCATCCATTTGGGTACACCTGGAGGCTTTGAACTTAGTAGAGGAACAAGTTCTCATAAGGTCGTTTCACTCCACACTTCTCATACAAGCTCTGGGCAGGGGGACACCCAGCACTGTGACAGAAATCCCTCTCTAGCCTACAGTAATCTCCTAAAGTTTTGGAAATGACACCCCAAACAGGAATCATGAGGCTCTCAGAGCGTGGTCCTTGGACGCAGATTGCAGAAGCTTTCAGCACAGCTGCCCTCAGCTGCCAGAGCAGTCACACCATGCTGGGCTGGAGCAGCCATACAACGGTGTCACTGCTTTGCTGGGTGTCTGCAACCGCAACACTACGCAACGGAGTGCGCTGTGGGAAAGCTCACCTCCTCTCTTCCCCATCCCTGGGTGGACAGAAGAAAAACCAAGTGCCTATTTGGATACATTTGTACAGTAAGTGTTCTGCTGGGACAGAGAGGAGTCTCTCTGCAGCGTGGATCCACTTGTGCAGACTGATGGTCAGCACGGGCTGAGAGTGAGACATGCCTCTCCAAGGTGGGGACCGCACCAGCTGAGAGGGGTGAGCGAAAGGGGGCAGGAGCTTTGCTCCATGGAGCTTCTCTTCACAAGCATCCTCAAACAGGTCCCAGCATCCTCCAAACAGGTCTCAGGCCCAAAAGCCCAAAGGAAGGGCCCACTCTTCTAACCTGTGCCAGACGCCATGCAAGCAACATGAGCAAGTGCAAGCAGCGCAGAGAAGAGCTGCAAATACTGTTGATGCGCTCAGAGACAGGCAGAACACATCACTGCTCCGGGGCTAATTGCATTCCTGATATGTACATACCTACCTATGTACATAAAGAGGGGGCCAGGTGTGCATCCACTTGCTTGCACTTAGCTGAAGTGTGGTCTCTGCACGTGGTACTTGGAGCACCTTTCTCAAGTGCTTAGAAGCTCTGCCTGGAGTGCTCCTGTGGCTCCCTTTGATATCCTTTGTTTAACAAAGTTAAACTTGCTTTGCAAGTGTTCCTTGTTAAGATACTGGCAAATAAATCAATATCCACTGGCGATATGAAAACATGAGTCACTTGGACAACATGTTGTTTATTTGGGTGGGAGTTGATAATAGACCTTCAGGAAACAGAGCTCATGAGGCAAGTGTTTAACCAGTACAGACACCTCCTCACCTCCCCAAAACAGCAGATACACCACAGCATCTTTCTCTCTGCTGACCCTGGAAAGCTAAACAGCAAGGACAGTAGAATAAAAAATGAATAAAGTAGGTTGGCATAACTGAGCACTCAAAGAGACAAAGTGGACATGTATTTTGAGCCTCTGCTCATAGCTATCAACCGCAATTGAAACATACTGCCTGGACAGCACTCACTCGGGGATGAGAGGTCTGTTTCCTCCCACGTTAACCCATCATTTTCTAGCACAGGTAGCATCTGATTTTTGTATTTGGGAATGACGTGCGGGAGAAATGCCAGAACCGCAGAAATTTAGACATAGTCCAGATTTTCCCCTCCTGGTGGTTTCATGGGCTGCAGAATTGTTTCCAGAATGAAATGACAGAGGTTGGTGACATTGGCCATGTATGTAAATGATCACAGTGTCCTACAGAGATTAATTGGTTCATGAATAAAGATGAGGAGCTGAGGTGTGCAGGGAGAAATCATTTATCAATTATATGCCTTGGAAAACTGAAAGATGATGCGGCCTTAACGGCTGAATGGGTTTGAAAGGGAGACTTGTAAATTGAGTTCTAATTCTGTTCTGCCGCATTCATAATAAAGAGCTGTTAAACTAATTGCATCCTTGTGTGGTTCATGAGCAACAGCACTCAGCTGCATTGCACAGCAAGCAACAGAGATCAGAGTTTAGTTAGATTTTAGTCATCCTTTGCCTCATGTAGGAAGGATGCTAACCAGTTACCTTCGGCCTCATCAGTAGTGATAATGCACAAAAAAAAGGGCAAGAGCCCGTAAATATTTTTCAGGAGATCAATTTTGCATTTGAATCTGAATTTAAGGAACCAAGGACAGCACAGACTCAGTTGCCTTTCATGTTCTGCTTCAGGCACATGGATCCATTGGAGTGATCACCCATCCCTGGAGGGACTCATTGCTGATTAACTGGAAACAAGAGGATTCTGGAAGATCAAACCAATAGCAGAATACGGTAATCCCAAATAGGGGAAAGGATCTGAGGGATGTGGCTGCTGATAATGGCTCCACTCCCCTCCTCCTGCCTCTTCTGTGCTTGTTAACAGGTTTACTGTTACTGACAGACAGTACCAGCCTAGCATGGGCTCTGGTTCATGCTGAAATACACACTCAGATCTGAGAATCTCGATGCAGAATGAGGCTTGTTATTTAAAATCTTGCTGCTGGATACTGTGCAAGCCCCAGGATCAAAGAGGACAGCCACCCTTGGGTCCTGGCTAAGCTTAGAGGAAATCTTGTGACACTTGGTTGCTGAAAGCCAAGGGTGCCAGTAATGGGAGTCACTGGAGATTACTCAGCACTGCTGCAACTGCTGGAGACCATCTGGCCGCAGCAGTTCAAGCAGTTCCTCCTTTGATATGTTTTGTCTGACCACTTTCTGGGGTCTGGCTCTCCTTCACCAGCAGGAGCAGCTGCAGGAGCCCAGCATCATGGCTGGGCACAGCTGAGCATCTCAGAGTACTCTGGTGCAGAGGGTGCTTGAGCAATGAGACCCTGCCTTAGCTGGGACATGGGTGCCTGGCCTCTTCTGCTGCCACCTTTTTGGGCACTGACATCTTAAACCACCACACAAAGATGTGCCAGAGCCCGGTCTGGGTGAGGTACAACACCTATGTAACATCAGGAGGACACGGGTGTTGGTTACTGCATGTCAATGTGGAGAGGGAGGGGAGGGACAGCAGGTTCAGCCAAAAGAGTGGAAATATATCCTTAGAACTGTGTGATTATACTTTAAAAAGCAATATAGTAATGGCACCAGGAGGCTTTGTATACTGCCAGTCCTAATTCCCACATGCGTAGTTTCTAACAAAGAAATTAAGAGACTACTTTGTTAATTATCTGCTCTAAAAACTAGGACCTGATCATCCCTTTTTAAATAAAAGCCCATGCATGTCCCAAAGCTACTCTAAAAGTTAAGGGAAACCAAACTGTTCAAACTGTCCCCCAGTTACTGCAAGGCTTCTGGTCACATCTGCTACGGTAACACTTGCAGGCACCAGTTCAGCATGGCCCATGATCTACCCAGTGTAGAAGTAATAAGTAACCCAGGTGCAGCAAAACCTTTGAACTCAGCCAGAATTTTCAACCAAGCAGCTCTTCAGCAGGGAATGATGATTCATCAGAAGCAAAAAGGGTTGCTAGTACAGCTCAGTTTTGATAAATTTCCCAATTAGAAAAAAATACTTTTGTTAGAGAAAGGCAGCTTTCAAATGGCTGAAATCTCCCCTTGCAAGAGTTCCTAAACGTAATCTTATTTCCTCCAGGTCTTAAAAAAAAATGCATAGGAATGCGAGTTAATTTTCAAAAAAAAAAAAAAAAAAA